>JAVIWC010000396.1:0-17202 GCA_031894815.1 Creontiades dilutus
CCCCTCAGAGAGTAGGTTTGAAAGCGATTAAACAGAGTTAATTTTTGAGCAATTTTGATGAAAAAACGCGAAAATAACCATGAAGGAAGCGTTTTATCGAAAAACGGACTTCAGATTCGTGTTCAGCACCCCGAAAAACCCCTTAGAGAGTAGGTTTGAAAGCGATTAAACAGAGTTAATTTTTGAGCAATTTTGATGAAAAAACGCGAAAATAACCATGAAGGAAGCGTTTTATCGAAAAACGGACTTCAGATTCGTGTTCAGCACCCCGAAAAACCCCTTAGAGAGTAGGTTTGAAAGCGATTAAACAGAGTTAATTTTTGAGCAATTTTGATGAAAAAACGCGAAAATAACCATGAAGGAAGCGTTTTATCGAAAAACGGACTTCAGATTCGTGTTCAGCACCCCGAAAACCCCTTAGAGAGTAGGTTTGAAAGCGATTAAACAGAGTTAATTTTTGAGCAATTTTGATGAAAAAACGCGAAAATAACCATGAAGGAAGCGTTTTATCGAAAAACGGACTTCAGATTCGTGTTCAGCACCCCGAAAAACCCCTTAGAGAGTAGGTTTGAAAGCGATTAAACAGAGTTAATTTTTGAGCAATTTTGATGAAAAAACGCGAAAATAACCATGAAGGAAGCGTTTTATCGAAAAACGGACTTCAGATTCGTGTTCAGCACCCCGAAAAACCCCTTAGAGAGTAGGTTTGAAAGCGATTAAACAGAGTTTATTTTTGAGCAATTTTGATGAAAAAACGCGAAAATAACCATGAAGGAAGCGTTTTATCGAAAAACGGACTTCAGATTCGTGTTCAGCACCCCGAAAACCCCTTAGAGAGTAGGTTTGAAAGCGATTAAACAGAGTTAATTTTTGAGCAATTTTGATGAAAAAACGCGAAAATAACCATGAAGGAAGCGTTTTATCGAAAAACGGACTTCAGATTCGTGTTCAGCACCCCGAAAAACCCCTTAGAGAGTAGGTTTGAAAGCGATTAAACAGAGGCGAAAATAACCAAGAAGGAAGCGTTTTATCGAAAAACGGACTTCAGATTCGTGTTCAGCACCCCGAAAAACCCCTTAGAGAGTAGGTTTGAAAGCGATTAAACAGAGTTAATTTTTGAGCAATTTTGATGAAAAAACGCGAAAATAACCATGAAGGAAGCGTTTTATCGAAAAACGGACTTCAGATTCGTGTTCAGCACCCCGAAAACCCCTTAGAGAGTAGGTTTGAAAGCGATTAAACAGAGTTAATTTTTGAGCAATTTTGATGAAAAAACGCGAAAATAACCATGAAGGAAGCGTTTTATCGAAAAAACGGACTTCAGATTCGTGTTCAGCACCCCGAAAACCCCTTAGAGAGTAGGTTTGAAAGCGATTAAACAGAGTTAATTTTTGAGCAATTTTGATGAAAAAACGCGAAAATAACCATGAAGGAAGCGTTTTATCGAAAAAACGGACTTCAGATTCGTGTTCAGCACCCCGAAAACCCCTTAGAGAGTAGGTTTGAAAGCGATTAAACAGAGTTAATTTTTGAGCAATTTTGATGAAAAAACGCGAAAATAACCATGAAGGAAGCGTTTTATCGAAAAACGGACTTCAGATTCGTGTTCAGCACCCCGAAAACCCCTTAGAGAGTAGGTTTGAAAGCGATTAAACAGAGTTAATTTTTGAGCAATTTTGATGAAAAAACGCGAAAATAACCATGAAGGAAGCGTTTTATCGAAAAACGGACTTCAGATTCGTGTTCAGCACCCCGAAAAACCCCTTAGAGAGTAGGTTTGAAAGCGATTAAACAGAGTTAATTTTTGAGCAATTTTGATGAAAAAACGCGAAAATAACCATGAAGGAAGCGTTTTATCGAAAAAACGGACTTCAGATTCGTGTTCAGCACCCCGAAAACCCCTTAGAGAGTAGGTTTGAAAGCGATTAAACAGAGTTAATTTTTGAGCAATTTTGATGAAAAAACGCGAAAATAACCATGAAGGAAGCGTTTTATCGAAAAACGGACTTCAGATTCGTGTTCAGCACCCCGAAAAACCCCTTAGAGAGTAGGTTTGAAAGCGATTAAACAGAGTTAATTTTTGAGCAATTTTGATGAAAAACGCGAAAATAACCATGAAGGAAGCGTTTTATCGAAAAACGGACTTCAGATTCGTGTTCAGCACCCCGAAAAACCCCTTAGAGAGTAGGTTTGAAAGCGATTAAACAGAGTTAATTTTTGAGCAATTTTGATGAAAAAACGCGAAAATAACCATGAAGGAAGCGTTTTATCGAAAAACGGACTTCAGATTCGTGTTCAGCACCCCGAAAACCCCTTAGAGAGTAGGTTTGAAAGCGATTAAACAGAGTTAATTTTTGAGCAATTTTGATGAAAAACGCGAAAATAACCATGAAGGAAGCGTTTTATCGAAAAACGGACTTCAGATTCGTGTTCAGCACCCCGAAAACCCCTTAGAGAGTAGGTTTGAAAGCGATTAAACAGAGTTAATTTTTGAGCAATTTTGATGAAAAACGCGAAAATAACCATGAAGGAAGCGTTTTATCGAAAAACGGACTTCAGATTCGTGTTCAGCACCCCGAAAAACCCCTTAGAGAGTAGGTTTGAAAGCGATTAAACAGAGTTAATTTTTGAGCAATTTTGATGAAAAACGCGAAAATAACCATGAAGGAAGCGTTTTATCGAAAAACGGACTTCAGATTCGTGTTCAGCACCCCGAAAACCCCTTAGAGAGTAGGTTTGAAAGCGATTAAACAGAGTTAATTTTTGAGCAATTTTGATGAAAAAACGCGAAAATAACCATGAAGGAAGCGTTTTATCGAAAAACGGACTTCAGATTCGTGTTCAGCACCCTGAAAACCCCTTAGAGAGTAGGTTTGAAAGCGATTAAACAGAGTTAATTTTTGAGCAATTTTGATGAAAAAACGCGAAAATAACCATGAAGGAAGCGTTTTATCGAAAAACGGACTTCAGATTCGTGTTCAGCACCCCGAAAACCCCTTAGAGAGTAGGTTTGAAAGCGATTAAACAGAGTTAATTTTTGAGCAATTTTGATGAAAAAACGCGAAAATAACCATGAAGGAAGCGTTTTATCGAAAAACGGACTTCAGATTCGTGTTCAGCACCCCGAAAAACCCCTTAGAGAGTAGGTTTGAAAGCGATTAAACAGAGTTAATTTTTGAGCAATTTTGATGAAAAAACGCGAAAATAACCATGAAGGAAGCGTTTTATCGAAAAAACGGACTTCAGATTCGTGTTCAGCACCGAAAACCCCTTAAAACGCGAAAATAACCATGAAGGAAGCGTTTTATCGAAAAACGGACTTCAGATTCGTGTTCAGCACCCCGAAAAACCCCTTAGAGAGTAGGTTTGAAAGCGATTAAACAGAGTTAATTTTTGAGCAATTTTGATGAAAAACGCGAAAATAACCATGAAGGAAGCGTTTTATCGAAAAACGGACTTCAGATTCGTGTTCAGCACCCCGAAAACCCCTTAGAGAGTAGGTTTGAAAGCGATTAAACAGAGTTAATTTTTGAGCAATTTTGATGAAAAAACGCGAAAATAACCATGAAGGAAGCGTTTTATCGAAAAACGGACTTCAGATTCGTGTTCAGCACCCCGAAAAACCCCTTAGAGAGTAGGTTTGAAAGCGATTAAACAGAGTTAATTTTTGAGCAATTTTGATGAAAAAACGCGAAAATAACCATGAAGGAAGCGTTTTATCGAAAAACGGACTTCAGATTCGTGTTCAGCACCCCGAAAACCCCTTAGAGAGTAGGTTTGAAAGGGATTAAACAGAGTTAATTTTTGAGCAATTTTGATGAAAAAACGCGAAAATAACCATGAAGGAAGCGTTTTATCGAAAAACGGACTTCAGATTCGTGTTCAGCACCCCGAAAACCCCTTAGAGAGTAGGTTTGAAAGCGATTAAACAGAGTTAATTTTTGAGCAATTTTGATGAAAAAACGCGAAAATAACCATGAAGGAAGCGTTTTATCGAAAAAACGACTTCAGATTCGTGTTCAGCACCCCGAAAAAACCCTTAGAGAGTAGGTTTGAAAGCGATTAAACAGAGTTAATTTTTGAGCAATTTTGATGAAAAAACGCGAAAATAACCATGAAGGAAGCGTTTTATCGAAAAACGGACTTCAGATTCGTGTTCAGCACCCCGAAAAAACCCCTTAGAGAGTAGGTTTGAAAGCGATTAAACAGAGTTAATTTTTGAGCAATTTTGATGAAAAAACGCGAAAATAACCATGAAGGAAGCGTTTTATCGAAAAACGGACTTCAGATTCGTGTTCAGCACCCCGAAAACCCCTTAGAGAGTAGGTTTGAAAGCGATTAAACAGAGTTAATTTTTGAGCAATTTTGATGAAAAACGCGAAAATAACCATGAAGGAAGCGTTTTATCGAAAAACGGACTTCAGATTCGTGTTCAGCACCCCGAAAACCCCTTAGAGAGTAGGTTTGAAAGCGATTAAACAGAGTTAATTTTTGAGCAATTTTGATGAAAAACGCGAAAATAACCATGAAGGAAGCGTTTTATCGAAAAACGGACTTCAGATTCGTGTTCAGCACCCCGAAAACCCCTTAGAGAGTAGGTTTGAAAGCGATTAAACAGAGTTAATTTTTGAGCAATTTTGATGAAAAAACGCGAAAATAACCATGAAGGAAGCGTTTTATCGAAAAACGGACTTCAGATTCGTGTTCAGCACCCCGAAAAACCCCTTAGAGAGTAGGTTTGAAAGCGATTAAACAGAGTTAATTTTTGAGCAATTTTGATGAAAAACGCGAAAATAACCATGAAGGAAGCGTTTTATCGAAAAAAGGACTTCAGATTCGTGTTCAGCACCCCGAAAACCCCTTAGAGAGTAGGTTTGAAAGCGATTAAACAGAGTTAATTTTTGAGCAATTTTGATGAAAAATCGCGAAAATAACCATGAAGGAAGCGTTTTATCGAAAAACGGACTTCAGATTCGTGTTCAGCACCCCGAAAACCCCTTAGAGAGTAGGTTTGAAAGCGATTAAACAGAGTTAATTTTTGAGCAATTTTGATGAAAAAACGCGAAAATAACCATGAAGGAAGCGTTTTATCGAAAAAACGGACTTCAGATTCGTGTTCAGCACCCCGAAAACCCCTTAGAGAGTAGGTTTGAAAGCGATTAAACAGAGTTAATTTTTGAGCAATTTTGATGAAAAAACGCGAAAATAACCATGAAGGAAGCGTTTTATCGAAAAACGGACTTCAGATTCGTGTTCAGCACCCCGAAAAACCCCTTAGAGAGTAGGTTTGAAAGCGATTAAACAGAGTTAATTTTTGAGCAATTTTGATGAAAAAACGCGAAAATAACCATGAAGGAAGCGTTTTATCGAAAAACGGACTTCAGATTCGTGTTCAGCACCCCGAAAACCCCTTAGAGAGTAGGTTTGAAAGCGATTAAACAGAGTTAATTTTTGAGCAATTTTGATGAAAAAACGCGAAAATAACCATGAAGGAAGCGTTTTATCGAAAAACGGACTTCAGATTCGTGTTCAGCACCCCGAAAACCCCTTAGAGAGTAGGTTTGAAAGCGATTAAACAGAGTTAATTTTTGAGCAATTTTGATGAAAAAACGCGAAAATAACCATGAAGGAAGCGTTTTATCGAAAAACGGACTTCAGATTCGTGTTCAGCACCCCGAAAACCCCTTAGAGAGTAGGTTTGAAAGGGATTAAACAGAGTTAATTTTTGAGCAATTTTGATGAAAAAACGCGAAAATAACCATGAAGGAAGCGTTTTATCGAAAAACGGACTTCAGATTCGTGTTCAGCACCCCGAAAACCCCTTAGAGAGTAGGTTTGAAAGCGATTAAACAGAGTTAATTTTTGAGCAATTTTGATGAAAAACGCGAAAATAACCATGAAGGAAGCGTTTTATCGAAAAACGGACTTCAGATTCGTGTTCAGCACCCCGAAAAACCCCTTAGAGAGTAGGTTTGAAAGCGATTAAACAGAGTTAATTTTTGAGCAATTTTGATGAAAAACGCGAAAATAACCATGAAGGAAGCGTTTTATCGAAAAACGGACTTCAGATTCGTGTTCAGCACCCCGAAAAACCCTAGAGAGTAGGTTTGAAAGCGATTAAACAGAGTTAATTTTTGAGCAATTTTGATGAAAAACGCGAAAATAACCATGAAGGAAGCGTTTTATCGAAAAAACGGACTTCAGATTCGTGTTCAGCACCCCGAAAAACCCCTTAGAGAGTAGGTTTGAAAGCGATTAAACAGAGTTAATTTTTGAGCAATTTTGATGAAAAACGCGAAAATAACCATGAAGGAAGCGTTTTATCGAAAAACGGACTTCAGATTCGTGTTCAGCACCCCCGAAAACCCCTTAGAGAGTAGGTTTGAAAGCGATTAAACAGAGTTAATTTTTGAGCAAATTTTGATGAAAAAACGCGAAAATAACCATGAAGGAAGCGTTTTATCGAAAAAAGGACTTCAGATTCGTGTTCAGCACCCCGAAAAACCCCTTAGAGAGTAGGTTTGAAAGCGATTAAACAGAGTTAATTTTTGAGCAATTTTGATGAAAAAACGCGAAAATAACTAATGAAGGAAGCGTTTTATCGAAAAAGGACTTCAGATTCGTGTTCAGCACCCCGAAAAACCCCTTAGAGCGTAGGTTTGAAAACGATTAAACAGAGTTAATTTTTGAGCAATTTTGATGAAAACGCGAAAATAACCATGAAGGAAGCGTTTTATCGAAAAAAGGACTTCAGATTCGTGTTCAGCACCCCGAAAAACCCCTTAGAGAGTAGGTTTGAAAACGATTAAACAGAGTTAATTTTTGAGCAATTTGATGAAAAACGCGAAAATAACCATGAAGGAAGCGTTTTATCGAAAAAGGACTTCAGATTCGTGTTCAGCACCCCGAAAAAACCCCTTAGAGAGTAGGTTTGAAAACGATTAAACAGAGTTAATTTTTGAGCAATTTTGATGAAAAAAACGCGAAAATAACTATGAAGGAAGCGTTTTATCGAAAAACGGACTTCAGATTCGTGTTCAGCACCCCGAAAACCCCTTAGAGAGTAGGTTTGAAAGCGATTAAACAGAGTTAATTTTTGAGCAATTTTGATGAAAAACGTGAAAATAACCATGAAGGAAGCGTTTTATCGAAAAAACGGACTTCAGATTCGTGTTCAGCACCCCGAAAAACCCCTTAGAGAGTAGGTTTGAAAGCGATTAAACAGAGTTAATTTTTGAGCAATCTTGATGAAAAAACGCGAAAATAACCACGAAGGAAGTGTTTTATAGAAAAAAGTAATTAAGATTCGTGTTCAGCACCCCGAAAAAACCCCTTAGAGAGTAGGTTTGAAAGCGATTAAACAGAGTTAATTTTTGAGCAATTTTGATGAAAAAACGCGAAAATAACCATGAAGGAAGCGTTTTATCGAAAAAACGGACTTCAGATCAGCACCCTGAAAAACCCCTTAGAGAGTAGGTTTGAAAGCGATTAAACAGAGTTAATTTTTGAGCAATTTTGATGAAAAAACGCGAAAATAACCATGAAGGAAGCGTTTTATCGAAAAACGGACTTCAGATTCGTGTTCAGCACCCCGAAAAAACCCCTTAGAGAGTAGGTTTGAAAGCGATTAAACAGAGTTAATTTTTGGAGTTAAATTTTGATGAAAAACGCGAAAATAACCATGAAGGAAGCGTTTTATCGAAAAAAGGACTTCAGATTCGTGTTCAGCACCCTGAAAACCCCCCTTAGAGAGTAGGTTTGAAAGCGATTAAACAGGAGTTAATTTTTGAGCAATTTTGATGAAAAAACGCGAAAATAACCATGAAGGAAGCGTTTTATCGAAAAACGGACTTCAGATTCGTGTTCAGCACCCCGAAAACCCCTTAGAGAGTAGGTTTGAAAGCGATTAAACAGAGTTAATTTTTGAGCAATTTTGATGAAAAAACGCGAAAATAGCCCATGAAGGAAGCGTTTTATCGAAAAACGGACTTCAGATTCATGTTCAGCACCCTGAAAAACCCCTTAGAGAGTAGGTTTGAAGAGGATTAAACAGAGTTTATTTTTGAGCAATTTTGATGACAAAATCGCGAAAATAACCATGAAGGTAGCGTTTTATCGAAAAACGGACTTCAGATTCGTGTTCAGCACCCCGAAAACCCCTTAGAGAGTAGGTTTGAAAGCGATTAAACAGAGTTAATTTTTGAGCAATTTTGATGAAAAACGCGAAAATAACCATGAAGGAAGGTTTTTTATCGAAAAAAGGACTTCAGATTCGTGTTCAGCACCCCGAAAACCCCTTAGAGAGTAGGTTTGAAAGCGATTAAACAGAGTTAATTTTTGAGCAATTTTGATGAAAAAACGCGAAAATAACCATGAAGGAAGCGTTTTATCGAAAAACGGACTTCAGATTCGTGTTCAGCACCCCGAAAAACCCCTTAGAGCGTAGGTTTGAAAACGATTAAACAGAGTTAATTTTTGAGCAATTTTGATGAAAAAACGCGAAAATAACCATGAAGGAAGCGTTTTATCGAAAAAAAGACTTCAGATTCGTGTTCAGCACCCCAAAAACCCCTTAGAGAGTAGATTTGAAAGCGATTAAACAGAGTTTATTTTTGAGCAATTTTGATGAAAAAAACGCGAAAATAACCATGAAGGAAGCGTTTTATCGAAAAACGGACTTCGGATTCGTGTTCAGCACCCCGAAAAACCCCTTCGGAGAGTAGGTTTGAAAGCGATTAAACAGAGTTAATTTTTACAATTTTGATGAAAAAACGCGAAAATAACCATGAAGGAAGCGTTTTATCGAAAAACGGACTTCAGATTCGTGTTCAGCACCCCGAAAAGAACCTTAGAGCGTAGGTTTGAAAGCGATTAAACAGAGTTAATTTTTGAGTAATTTTGATGAATAAACGCGAAAATAACCATGAAGGAAGCGTTTTATCGAAAAAAGGACTTCAGATTCGTGTTCAGCACCCCCGAAAACCCCTTAGAGAGTAGGTTTGAAAGCGATTAAACAGAGTTAATTTTTGAGCAATTTTGATGAAAAAACGCGAAAATAACCATGAAGGAAGCGTTTTATCGAAAAAAGGACTTCAGATTCGTGTTCAGCACCCCCGAAAACCCCTTAGGGAGTAGGTTTGAAAGGGATTAAACAGAGTTAATTTTTGGGCAATTTTGATGAAAAAACGCGAAAATAACATGAAGGAAGCGTTTTATCGAAAAAAAGACTTCCAGATTCGTGTTCAGCACCGAAAAACCCCTTAGAGAGTAGGTTTGAAAGGGATTAAACAGAGATAATTTTTGAGCAATTTTGATGAAAAATCGCGAAAATAACCATGAAGGAAGCGTTTTATCGAAAAACGGACTTCGAATTCGTGTTCAGCACCCCGAAAACCCCTTAGAGAGTAGGTTTGAAAGGGATTAAACAGAGATAATTTTTGAGCAATTTTGATGAAAAATCGCGAAAATAACCATGAAGGAAGCGTTTTATCGAAAAACGGACTTCGAATTCGTGTTCAGCACCCCGAAAAACCCCTTAGAGAGTAGGTTTGAAAGGGATTAAACAGAGATAATTTTTGAGCAATTTTGATGAAAAATCGCGAAAATAACCATGAAGGAAGCGTTTTATCGAAAACGGACTTCGAATTCGTGTTCAGCACCCCGAAAAACCCCTTAGAGAGTAGGTTTGAAAGGGATTAAACAGAGATAATTTTTGAGCAATTTTGATGAAAAATCGCGAAAATAACCATGAAGGAAGCGTTTTATCGAAAAACGGACTTCGAATTCGTGTTCAGCACCCCGAAAACCCCTTAGAGAGTAGGTTTGAAAGGGATTAAACAGAGATAATTTTTGAGCAATTTTGATGAAAAATCGCGAAAATAACCATGAAGGAAGCGTTTTATCGAAAAACGGACTTCGAATTCGTGTTCAGCACCCCGAAAACCCCTTAGAGAGTAGGTTTGAAAGGGATTAAACAGAGATAATTTTTGAGCAATTTTGATGAAAAATCGCGAAAATAACCATGAAGGAAGCGTTTTATCGAAAAACGGACTTCGAATTCGTGTTCAGCACCCCGAAAACCCCTTAGAGAGTAGGTTTGAAAGGGATTAAACAGAGATAATTTTTGAGCAATTTTGATGAAAAATCGCGAAAATAACCATGAAGGAAGCGTTTTATCGAAAAACGGACTTCGAATTCGTGTTCAGCACCCCGAAAACCCCTTAGAGAGTAGGTTTGAAAGGGATTAAACAGAGATAATTTTTGAGCAATTTTGATGAAAAATCGCGAAAATAACCATGAAGGAAGCGTTTTATCGAAAAACGGACTTCGAATTCGTGTTCAGCACCCCGAAAACCCCTTAGAGAGTAGGTTTGAAAGGGATTAAACAGAGATAATTTTTGAGCAATTTTGATGAAAAATCGCGAAAATAACCATGAAGGAAGCGTTTTATCGAAAAACGGACTTCGAATTCGTGTTCAGCACCCCGAAAACCCCTTAGAGAGTAGGTTTGAAAGGGATTAAACAGAGATAATTTTTGAGCAATTTTGATGAAAAATCGCGAAAATAACCATGAAGGAAGCGTTTTATCGAAAAACGGACTTCGAATTCGTGTTCAGCACCCCGAAAACCCCTTAGAGAGTAGGTTTGAAAGGGATTAAACAGAGATAATTTTTGAGCAATTTTGATGAAAAATCGCGAAAATAACCATGAAGGAAGCGTTTTATCGAAAAACGGACTTCGAATTCGTGTTCAGCACCCCGAAAACCCCTTAGAGAGTAGGTTTGAAAGGGATTAAACAGAGATAATTTTTGAGCAATTTTGATGAAAAATCGCGAAAATAACCATGAAGGAAGCGTTTTATCGAAAAACGGACTTCGAATTCGTGTTCAGCACCCCGAAAACCCCTTAGAGAGTAGGTTTGAAAGGGATTAAACAGAGATAATTTTTGAGCAATTTTGATGAAAAATCGCGAAAATAACCATGAAGGAAGCGTTTTATCGAAAAACGGACTTCGAATTCGTGTTCAGCACCCCGAAAAACCCCTTAGAGAGTAGGTTTGAAAGGGATTAAACAGAGATAATTTTTGAGCAATTTTGATGAAAAATCGCGAAAATAACCATGAAGGAAGCGTTTTATCGAAAAACGGACTTCGAATTCGTGTTCAGCACCCCGAAAAACCCCTTAGAGAGTAGGTTTGAAAGGGATTAAACAGAGATAATTTTTGAGCAATTTTGATGAAAAATCGCGAAAATAACCATGAAGGAAGCGTTTTATCGAAAAACGGACTTCGAATTCGTGTTCAGCACCCCGAAAACCCCTTAGAGAGTAGGTTTGAAAGGGATTAAACAGAGATAATTTTTGAGCAATTTTGATGAAAAATCGCGAAAATAACCATGAAGGAAGCGTTTTATCGAAAAACGGACTTCGAATTCGTGTTCAGCACCCCGAAAACCCCTTAGAGAGTAGGTTTGAAAGGGATTAAACAGAGATAATTTTTGAGCAATTTTGATGAAAAATCGCGAAAATAACCATGAAGGAAGCGTTTTATCGAAAAACGGACTTCGAATTCGTGTTCAGCACCCCGAAAACCCCTTAGAGAGTAGGTTTGAAAGGGATTAAACAGAGATAATTTTTGAGCAATTTTGATGAAAAATCGCGAAAATAACCATGAAGGAAGCGTTTTATCGAAAAACGGACTTCGAATTCGTGTTCAGCACCCCGAAAAACCCCTTAGAGAGTAGGTTTGAAAGGGATTAAACAGAGATAATTTTTGAGCAATTTTGATGAAAAATCGCGAAAATAACCATGAAGGAAGCGTTTTATCGAAAAACGGACTTCGAATTCGTGTTCAGCACCCCGAAAACCCCTTAGAGAGTAGGTTTGAAAGGGATTAAACAGAGATAATTTTTGAGCAATTTTGATGAAAAATCGCGAAAATAACCATGAAGGAAGCGTTTTATCGAAAAACGGACTTCGAATTCGTGTTCAGCACCCCGAAAACCCCTTAGAGAGTAGGTTTGAAAGGGATTAAACAGAGATAATTTTTGAGCAATTTTGATGAAAAATCGCGAAAATAACCATGAAGGAAGCGTTTTATCGAAAAACGGACTTCGAATTCGTGTTCAGCACCCCGAAAAACCCCTTAGAGAGTAGGTTTGAAAGGGATTAAACAGAGATAATTTTTGAGCAATTTTGATGAAAAATCGCGAAAATAACCATGAAGGAAGCGTTTTATCGAAAAACGGACTTCGAATTCGTGTTCAGCACCCCGAAAAACCCCTTAGAGAGTAGGTTTGAAAGGGATTAAACAGAGATAATTTTTGAGCAATTTTGATGAAAAATCGCGAAAATAACCATGAAGGAAGCGTTTTATCGAAAAACGGACTTCGAATTCGTGTTCAGCACCCCGAAAACCCCTTAGAGAGTAGGTTTGAAAGGGATTAAACAGAGATAATTTTTGAGCAATTTTGATGAAAAATCGCGAAAATAACCATGAAGGAAGCGTTTTATCGAAAAACGGACTTCGAATTCGTGTTCAGCACCCCGAAAAACCCCTTAGAGAGTAGGTTTGAAAGGGATTAAACAGAGATAATTTTTGAGCAATTTTGATGAAAAATCGCGAAAATAACCATGAAGGAAGCGTTTTATCGAAAAACGGACTTCGAATTCGTGTTCAGCACCCCGAAAACCCCTTAGAGAGTAGGTTTGAAAGGGATTAAACAGAGATAATTTTTGAGCAATTTTGATGAAAAATCGCGAAAATAACCATGAAGGAAGCGTTTTATCGAAAAACGGACTTCGAATTCGTGTTCAGCACCCCGAAAACCCCTTAGAGAGTAGGTTTGAAAGGGATTAAACAGAGATAATTTTTGAGCAATTTTGATGAAAAATCGCGAAAATAACCATGAAGGAAGCGTTTTATCGAAAAACGGACTTCGAATTCGTGTTCAGCACCCCGAAAACCCCTTAGAGAGTAGGTTTGAAAGGGATTAAACAGAGATAATTTTTGAGCAATTTTGATGAAAAATCGCGAAAATAACCATGAAGGAAGCGTTTTATCGAAAAACGGACTTCGAATTCGTGTTCAGCACCCCGAAAACCCCTTAGAGAGTAGGTTTGAAAGGGATTAAACAGAGATAATTTTTGAGCAATTTTGATGAAAAATCGCGAAAATAACCATGAAGGAAGCGTTTTATCGAAAAACGGACTTCGAATTCGTGTTCAGCACCCCGAAAACCCCTTAGAGAGTAGGTTTGAAAGGGATTAAACAGAGATAATTTTTGAGCAATTTTGATGAAAAATCGCGAAAATAACCATGAAGGAAGCGTTTTATCGAAAAACGGACTTCGAATTCGTGTTCAGCACCCCGAAAACCCCTTAGAGAGTAGGTTTGAAAGGGATTAAACAGAGATAATTTTTGAGCAATTTTGATGAAAAATCGCGAAAATAACCATGAAGGAAGCGTTTTATCGAAAAACGGACTTCGAATTCGTGTTCAGCACCCCGAAAACCCCTTAGAGAGTAGGTTTGAAAGGGATTAAACAGAGATAATTTTTGAGCAATTTTGATGATGAAAAATCGCGAAAATAACCATGAAGGAAGCGTTTTATCGAAAAACGGACTTCGAATTCGTGTTCAGCACCCCGAAAACCCCTTAGAGAGTAGGTTTGAAAGGGATTAAACAGAGATAATTTTTGAGCAATTTTGATGAAAAATCGCGAAAATAACCATGAAGGAAGCGTTTTATCGAAAAACGGACTTCGAATTCGTGTTCAGCACCCCGAAAACCCCTTAGAGAGTAGGTTTGAAAGGGATTAAACAGAGATAATTTTTGAGCAATTTTGATGAAAAATCGCGAAAATAACCATGAAGGAAGCGTTTTATCGAAAAACGGACTTCGAATTCGTGTTCAGCACCCCGAAAAACCCCTTAGAGAGTAGGTTTGAAAGGGATTAAACAGAGATAATTTTTGAGCAATTTTGATGAAAAATCGCGAAAATAACCATGAAGGAAGCGTTTTATCGAAAAACGGACTTCGAATTCGTGTTCAGCACCCCGAAAAACCCCTTAGAGAGTAGGTTTGAAAGGGATTAAACAGAGATAATTTTTGAGCAATTTTGATGAAAAATCGCGAAAATAACCATGAAGGAAGCGTTTTATCGAAAAACGGACTTCGAATTCGTGTTCAGCACCCCGAAAAACCCCTTAGAGAGTAGGTTTGAAAGGGATTAAACAGAGATAATTTTTGAGCAATTTTGATGAAAAATCGCGAAAATAACCATGAAGGAAGCGTTTTATCGAAAAACGGACTTCGAATTCGTGTTCAGCACCCCGAAAAACCCCTTAGAGAGTAGGTTTGAAAGGGATTAAACAGAGATAATTTTTGAGCAATTTTGATGAAAAATCGCGAAAATAACCATGAAGGAAGCGTTTTATCGAAAAACGGACTTCGAATTCGTGTTCAGCACCCCCGAAAACCCCTTAGAGAGTAGGTTTGAAAGGGATTAAACAGAGATAATTTTTGAGCAATTTTGATGAAAAATCGCGAAAATAACCATGAAGGAAGCGTTTTATCGAAAAACGGACTTCGAATTCGTGTTCAGCACCCCGAAAAACCCCTTAGAGAGTAGGTTTGAAAGGGATTAAACAGAGATAATTTTTGAGCAATTTTGATGAAAAATCGCGAAAATAACCATGAAGGAAGCGTTTTATCGAAAAACGGACTTCGAATTCGTGTTCAGCACCCCGAAAACCCCTTAGAGAGTAGGTTTGAAAGGGATTAAACAGAGATAATTTTTGAGCAATTTTGATGAAAAATCGCGAAAATAACCATGAAGGAAGCGTTTTATCGAAAAACGGACTTCGAATTCGTGTTCAGCACCCCGAAAACCCCTTAGAGAGTAGGTTTGAAAGGGATTAAACAGAGATAATTTTTGAGCAATTTTGATGAAAAATCGCGAAAATAACCATGAAGGAAGCGTTTTATCGAAAAACGGACTTCGAATTTAAACAGAGATAATTTTTGAGCAATTTTGATGAAAAATCGCGAAAATAACCATGAAGGAAGCGTTTTATCGAAAAACGGACTTCGAATTCGTGTTCAGCACCCCGAAAACCCCTTAGAGAGTAGGTTTGAAAGGGATTAAACAGAGATAATTTTTGAGCAATTTTGATGAAAAATCGCGAAAATAACCATGAAGGAAGCGTTTTATCGAAAAACGGACTTCGAATTCGTGTTAAACGGACTTCGAATTCGTGTTCAGCACCCCGAAAACCCCTTAGAGAGTAGGTTTGAAAGGGATTAAACAGAGATAATTTTTGAGCAATTTTGATGAAAAATCGCGAAAATAACCATGAAGGAAGCGTTTTATCGAAAAACGGACTTCAGAATTCGTGTTCAGCACCCCGAAAACCCCTTAGAGAGTAGGTTTGAAAGGGATTAAACAGAGATAATTTTTGAGCAATTTTGATGAAAAATCGCGAAAATAACCATGAAGGAAGCGTTTTATCGAAAAACGGACTTCGAATTCGTGTTCAGCACCCCGAAAACCCCTTAGAGAGTAGGTTTGAAAGGGATTAAACAGAGATAATTTTTGAGCAATTTTGATGAAAAATCGCGAAAATAACCATGAAGGAAGCGTTTTATCGAAAAACGGACTTCGAATTCGTGTTCAGCACCCCGAAAAACCCTTAGAGAGTAGGTTTGAAAGGGATTAAACAGAGATAATTTTTGAGCAATTTTGATGAAAAATCGCGAAAATAACCATGAAGGAAGCGTTTTATCGAAAAACGGACTTCGAATTCGTGTTCAGCACCCCGAAAACCCCTTAGAGAGTAGGTTTGAAAGGGATTAAACAGAGATAATTTTTGAGCAATTTTGATGAAAAATCGCGAAAATAACCATGAAGGAAGCGTTTTATCGAAAAACGGACTTCGATTCGTGTTCAGCACCCCGAAAACCCCTTAGAGAGTAGGTTTGAAAGGGATTAAACAGAGATAATTTTTGAGCAATTTTGATGAAAAATCGCGAAAATAACCATGAAGGAAGCGTTTTATCGAAAAACGATAATTTTTGAGCAATTTTGATGAAAAATCCATAAAATAACCATGAAGAAAGCGTTTTATCGGAAAACGGACTTCGAATTCGTGTTCAGCACCCCGAAAAACCCCCTAGAGAGTAGGTTTGAAAGGGATTAAACAGAGTTTATTTTTGAGCAATTTTGATGAAAAATCGCAAAATAACCATGAAGAGCGTTTCGAAACGCTTCATTCGGTCAGAGAAAACCTTAGGAGAGGAAGGAAAACAAGTTTTTTGAGTTTTTTCGCGAAATACCAGAAGAAGCGACGAAAAAGACTTAATCGCAGAGAAAACCCTTAGAGAGTAGGTTTGAAAGGGATTAAACAGGATAATTTTTGAGCAATTTTGATGAAAATCGCGAAAATAACCATGAAGGAAGTTATCGAAAACGACTTGAATTCGTGTTCAGACCCGAAAAACCCTTAGAAAAAAAAAAAAAAATCGAAAAACGGACTTCGAATTCGTGTTCAGCACCCCGAAAAACCCCTTAGAGAGTAGGTTTGAAAGGGATTAAACAGAGATAATTTTTGAGCAATTTTGATGAAAAATCGCGAAAATAACCATGAAGGAAGCGTTTTATCGAAAAACGGACTTCGAATTCGTGTTCAGCACCCCGAAAAACCCCTTAGAGAGTAGGTTTGAAAGGGATTAAACAGAGATAATTTTGAGCAATTTTGATGAAAAATCGAGAAAATAACCATGAAGGAAGCGTTTTATCGAAAAACGGACTTCGAATTCTTGTTCAGCACCCCGAAAAACCCCCTTTGAGAGTAGGTTTGAAAGGGATTAAACAGAGATAATTTTTGAGCAATTTTGATGAAAAATCGCGAAAATAACCATGAAGGAAGCGTTTTATCGAAAAACGGACTTAATTCGTGTTCAGCACCCCAAAACCCCTTAGAGAGTAGGTTTGAAAAGGATTAAACAGAGATAATTTTTGAGCAATTTTGATGAAAAATCGCGAAAAAAACCATGAAGGAAGCGTTTTATCGAAAACGGACTTCGAATTCGTGTTCAGCACCCCGAAAAACCCCTTAGAGAGTAGGTTTGAAAGGGATTAAACAGAGATAAATTTTTGAGCAATTTTGATGAAAAATCGCGAAAATAACCATGAAGGAAGCGTT
>JAVIWC010000397.1:0-173480 GCA_031894815.1 Creontiades dilutus
AACCCATTTCCGGCCAAAGGGTCGTACACGACCCCGCGCTGTTACGATTTTTTTCAAATATATAAATCAATTTTGAATGTCTTTTCTCGTTGCTATTGGTCTTAGGACATCCCAAGGAACGTTCTGTATTTTTTTCAATGTGCTAAAGGAATTCCTGTGGGTAAACTTAAATTACAAAGTTGGTCGAATTTCACTTCTTAGAAGTTCAAAAGTTACCACTTGATTTAGGTACGAAATATCGAAAATATTGAACGTTTACCGGCTGGATGTCATTACTTATCTGTCTCAGAATGAAATTACAGGAAGAAGAGTTCAACACCGATTTCGAGGAGACCGTGGACATTGAGTTCTTGGACTGGGGTCATGAGCGACCCTTTGGCCGAAAGCGCTATCAGTCCCCTACTCCGCTCTCACCTTGCGAATGCTAGATAAACTAATTCTCAACTCAACAAAAATGATCGTTTCGCTAAACTGACCCCACTTTTTGATAAATTGAATAACAATTTCATGAGATTTGGAGTGTTCTCCGATAAGCTGTCCTTAGATCAAGAAATGGTCCCTTTTTTGGACGCTACACTTCCAAAATGTTCATGAAGAACAAGCCCGTGAGATTTGGATTCAAATTATGGTGTCTCTGTTCCGAAGATGGATACTTGTTACAGTTTTGTCCATATGGGAATGCGGGGTCAAGCATTTCAACAAAGTTTGGACTTGGAGGCAGCGTGGTCTTGGATTTGCTATCTGTGGTTAAAAACGCTAGTTTGTGTTCAGTGTACTTATTTCGAAAAAATTTTCTCCTCAGTTGGTTTATTCTGAGAGTTGACGAAGAAAGGGTTTCGAGCAACTGGTACTGTGAGGGGAAATCGGCTATTCACCAATTCACTGAGGAACGCAAAAAAAAAAAAAAAAAAAATCGCCCTTATCTTTTGTTTGAGACAAGGAGGAGCAAGGAGTGGGTACGCTATTCACCAATTCACTGAGGAACGCAATCGTGAACTCTGGAAAATCTATATATCGATGAATCAGCTCTGGCGTGTTCAGAACACTGCCCTGCTGCTGTGGAAAAGCGCCTTTAATGAGCTGACCCTCCATTGAACTCCCCAGTCACCGGGAACAATGTTTTTCTCGCCCCAAACTTCACTCTCAGCCCGTTCAGAGGAAAAGTTCGAGGGAGCTCGGAGACGTGAGTTATTATATTGTAACTTCGCCCCCGCTAACATTAATTTAACCGATGATAATAAATTCCCGTTACGCTGACGGGAGACTGTATGAAACTTGTTTTCTAAAAATCTGCGGCCCTGAAATTCCTGGGTTTCATCACCGCTGGACCTCTTCTATTGTTTCCGGGATAAACATCACAATATGTCTTGGTTGTTTATGAACACATTTCTGTGCTTTAATGAGATGTTTTCTGGGTCCAATAAGGAGTGTAATTTATTTTGCTTCCTCACTGCCAAGGTAGGGACGCTTTTGTTCATGCCAGAAGCCGGTGCATTTTTGGTCGTCCAAAATCTCATGTTTCTTGTGCTTTTTGCGTTTCGGGCTTCCTGCGCAGTTTTTCATACATGTCTCTGTCTATGGTTCATCCTTGCAACTCCCAAAATTTTGCCTAGTATTAGTTTGATGATTTGAATAACAATATAATATATTGTTTCCATATTATGGAAATGCGCGTGAGTGAGTGTTTTTTCAAGGTAAAACTTCAGTAAACAATGAAAACTGTTCTTTTCTTGTGTTGATCAGTCAAGTCTGATCGCTCATCGAGTTCGGATCGTTTTCTTCTTGTCGCTTGTTGGTTTCAGTTCGTAGTTGTCGGTTTATCAGTTCGAGAGCTCATCGAGTTCGGGTCATGCTCTTCTTATCTCTTAACCTTGCGATGAACGACAAAGGTCAGCCTCCTGGTGACTCATCTAAAAAACGTAAGTTTGATGATTCGCCTTTTTTCTCTCCGAATCCATACGAACCGCTTGCAGATGGAAGCTGAACCCGCTCCTGAAAACCTATAAAACCTCCACCAATTTACATCGATAATATCAGTAATATCAACACATTTCTTAGTAAATATGTTGAGCTTGATATTGGCTCATTCAAACATTCAGTCTCAAATGATCAGGTTGAATGAACAGTCGACTCAATCGATGGTTATCGGAAATGGTAGCTTTCCTTCAAGGAAATAAATCTTCATTTCATACCTTCCAGCTCAAGTCAGATCGTAATTTCAGAGTTGTCATTCGCGGTCCACACCCAACTGCCCATATCGATCTCATGACGACAGAACTCAAAGAAAAAGGTTATGAACTGGTTCAGATGGTGCCAGTCAGGCTCCCAGTCACAAAACAAATGCTACCTCTATTTTCTCTAGATCTACGTCTAAAACAAAATCCAAAAAATTGTTCCATCTACTCGCTTGATTCACTCTACTACACTAAAGTTAAGGTCGACCCACCTAAACCGAATCGATCGATTGCGCAGTGCGTGAAATTTCAATCCTATGGGCACATAAAAAACTAATGCCACAGCTTCCCGAAGTGTGTGAAGTGTGATGGAGATCATACCACTGCCGATTGTTCTAAATCGGCCGACTCACCACCTATTTGTGTTAATTGTAAGGGCTCGCGCACGGTCAATTACTAAGGTTGTCCCTTACACAAAAAATTGTAAGCAGCTAGTGAACCGAATTTTCATAACCAAAATCTCCTTAACAATTACGCACAACCAAGTGGAAACCGTAAGCTTACAGAAGTACCCACTTCAAGCTAGGAGCGCATACGACCTTTGAACCAAGTGTCTACAGAAAGATTATACGCTAACGTTTTAGCCCCTCGTACCGCCAGTCCTCCAAGCAATGCAATCGACTGTGTAATGCGAAAAATCGATTCCCTTATCTCTCTGCTGCAATCCCTTATACATACGTTGGCCAAAGTTCTACCCATGTTACTGAAGAAATCATGAGTTCATCAGTGCCTCTCAAAATATGCTCTTGGAACTCCAGAAGCATAAATAATAAATTCCATGAGTTGAAACTGTTTCTAAAATCGCACACTATAGATATAATTCTAATATCTGAACGAAATTAGCACCAAACATACCCGGTTACAAAACATACCGGTCTGATCATCCAAGTGGGCTCAGGAAGGGTGGAACGACCTTGATTATAAAGAATACTGTAGCTCACGCTGAGCTTCCATGTAGACAGGAAAACGAATTTCAAGTGGCTAGAGTTCAACTCCTAAGCCCGACTGGTAAACTTCAAGTAGGTTCATTCTACTCAGCACCAGAAAATAGAATGACGCAAAGCAAGTTTTTAGGAATCATACATGAAATGCGCACTGAATTCATCATAGGAGGAGACTTTAACGCGAAACACGCTCGATGGGGGGCTTGGACAACAAATCCTCCTGGTAGAGTCCTACATGATGTTGTCTCACAATTTCAATTAGATGCCATTTATCCCAATGAACCCACACACTACCCTGGAATAGCATCACACACCTGATATATTGGATTTCTACATCGGGAAGCAAATTTCAAATAGCTTTTCCAACGCAACGGTGTTGAAAGAGCTAAGCTCGGATCATTATCCTGTCTCGATACATTTCAAATATGCACCTTCCATCAATCGCCAACAAAACATGATAAAGTATCCTTTCAACTGGAATCGCTACAAGGAAGCACTAGACGAAATCATCGATCTGAAAGTTCCCTTAAAAACCAACCAGGATATCGATGTAGCAGCCGGCTTGTTGACCAAAGCCATCCAGCTTCTGAGGAATTCGCTAGCCGTCACACAAGAAGAACACCCTTCAACTTTGCTCCACCTCCACTAATAAAGCAGATACTGATGGTTCAGAGGCGTGCCAGAGCACAATGGGAAAGAACCAAGTTCCCATTAGACAAACGGGCGTACAACAGGGCGACCGATGAATTGAAGGCAGCCTTAAGGGATGAACGGGCGAGAGCTAAGAGGGAACGAGATGGTTTCACTGAATTCGAGCGATGGTTCATTATGGCATCATCCCTACATAACAAATTACTTCTCTACTAGCAAATTCTAAGACCAGTTTTTACATATGGAATTCAACTCTGGGGCTGTACAAAAAAGACCAACATCAAAATAGTCCCAACATTTCAAAACAAGGTACTAAGCAGTATTGTCAACGCTCCTTGGTACGTACGTAATGACGACCTCCATCGGGACCTCAAGATAGAAACAGTCAGTCAGGTGATCAAACTTTTTGCCGCTAAACACGAGCAGAGGCTTCATCAACATATGAACCCTGAAGCTCTACGATTATTAGAAAACAGGAACGTCATCCGACGTCTGGATAGAACAAAACCTCTCGATCTTGTGGCGTGACAATGTGACAAGTGCTTGAAGTGATCATATAGAGTAGTTGCCATTGGGCTATTACCTCTACAAACTGTAGTTACTGTATTAATATAAATTAATTTGATGGGCTACGCTCAGTTGTTATGTTATGTTTCTAATAAAGAAATTTTTCGAAAAAAAAAAAAGATTATGGCAAAAAACCAAGTGTATAATAAAAGAGACAACTGACATTCCTCCCTTGAAAGTTGGTTCAACTTGATACACAATACCCCAAGACAAATGTGAACTTTTTGCTGGCATACTGAGAGATCAGCTTTCACCCAACCGTTCAAACGACCCCGCCCATGAGTAAACGGTCAACGAGACACTAGAACAACAAATTCAAAAAAAAAAATTCAAAAACCGAAAAGGACTTTGATAAAATATGCATCCCAGGCCTGCTGTATAAAATAAAGCCACACTTACCCGACACATACTTTAGATTTAGTTACCTTGCAGGCCGAACCTTCTCCGTGAAACACAGTAATGCGCCATCAAGATCAGCTACTACATCATCCGTGCCACAGGGAAGCGTTTGGGGACCTTTCTTGTATCTTATGTATGGATACGATTTCCCAACACAAGAAACAATCACGCTCCCCCAATTCGCAGACGATGTAGCTGCCCTTAGTCCAGCACCAAACTGTGAGGAAGCCAAGCAAAACCTGCTACAGTATTGCAATTCAGTTGACCAATGGTGCACTTCGTGGCGCATAGTCATCAACCCTCACAATCCGCAGTGGTAAAATTCACTTATCAGAGAAGGAACGAGCCACCCCCCACTATCACCCTCAACGGAGCCGTCATTCCCTTGGCTGAGAGCGTTAGATACCTGTGACTACATCTGGACAAAAAACCAACATGGGCAAAACATATGGAAATGGTTGTATCGTCTGAGAATCCGCTCCCTTAAACACCTGTTAGATGAGCGCTCTACACTACCGCTGGAAACGAAACTGCTTCTTTATCTGTCGCTGTTATCGCAACTTCCCACGGTTAGATCTATTTTTACTTCCGAAGAAGTGTTATTATTTTTTAAGAAGTGAACTTTGATTGGTGTCTCTATCGCTATTCTCTCCCCCGTGCCGCATCTCCGCGTCTGTGAATCGTCGAAGTCTTTAGTTCCATCGCTGCCCTTCGCAAGACCGCAACCGCATTTATCGCTTTCTCCGTTGAAACATCGCCATTTTCTTCTACCTTTTCCCACTACCTTCTATAAGGATTTTTTTACTGGTCTGGAAGGAATAACATCCTTTTCTCCATTCACCATCACATCAATACAACCGAAGTGAGTATAAACGTTATCACATTGCGGACGTCCTCGAAAATCCACTTTGGTGAATTTTATGGTGCTGAAAATTCACGTTTCATTTCTCAGCTTCGGGACACCGGCTTCACCTGGAACGGCTTCATCAGGACCTCCTGCATCTCTATCTTTCCTTTTTCTAAGGACCTCCACCCAGATCCGCCCTACCCAAGAAAACCTGCAGCATTGCAGGGTAGTAAGTCTGCTGAGACGACACTGGTGTGGCAGGGACCCTTCCAGAAAATCGGACTCCACGTGGCCGCGTTCCCCCAATGAGGTCGGATCCATCCATTTACTTTATCCGTTTTTGAATTCTCGATCGAATCATCTCAAAGACATTGAGCATAGGTTTTTAAAATAAACAATAGGAGATATCTATTTTATTTCTCTTCATTCACTTATGTATTTGGAGCTCCATAGGTTTTTCTCATGACGATTTGTCAATTTATATAATAATCATTACAACATTATATCGCCATATCACCAGTTATCATCAATCTTTTTCACTTTGTTCCTTACCACGACTTTCCACGTAAAAATATAAATATTGAAAATTAATCTAGGTAGGTATTTTTATGCCCATTCAATTATTTTCACGAACATTTTCTGGTAGCAGAGCTTGGTTAGCTTTTGTGGAAGGAACCTCTATACTGGTGGTCATTCAAATCGAATATAATACACTTTATAATATAAATTGCAAATTCTATATTACTGTACTTTTTAAGTCTTCGCACAGCATAGATTTATCTATCTATGTTTTATTTTTCTACACCTATTTGCTTACCGTTCACTACGCACGAGTCACATTCCTATTCTAAAATCAATATTATTCCGTACGTACATTTCTTCGGATACTTATTTGTTGATCTAAGTTTAGGTATACCTAGGTAGCCTCAGGTTATTAGAGTACACCTAAGTTAATTGGGTTTTGTTGTGAAATTCGTCCTATTTGTAAATCCTCGATTTCTGTTCCACACCGTATTCCAAAACTCGATCCATTTCTTTTGAAATTTCCTCTCCCCTTTCCATCATGGTAGTTGAAGACGCTGCGCTTAACGCTGAATTCACCAAGAAGTGCGAAGTTATTCGTAAATCTATGTTGGTATCTGCCAAGGAAGTACTTCGAATTAATGAGACGGGTAATTCTGCTATTACGGATGTTCTGTCCCGTGATATGTTTAAGGGCATGTTTAGGACGTTGGAGAAACAAGTCAACCATTTTGAAGAATATTATGAAAAACTGCTGGTTCTTTACGATGAGTACGATCAATTAATAGATTTCCCTTCCAAAAGTGACTCTAGTAATCGATCGATTGTACGCTCTTGCGGAGTTCACCATTTTGAAGTATCGGAACCCGAATACTGAAGACCTCTAACTACGTTGCAGTAGCCGACGCGGCCCCGTCCAAGTGCCGATAGCGGTATCAGAGCGCCTATTTAAGTGGGTCGTGACTTGAGTGGGTAGCAGAAGGTGGTGAGGGGCTAACGGAGGAATACTGCTGAATATTAGCGTTTCCCTGAGTTTAAGAGCTCGTGTTTCCCCATCCGAGTTTCAAGTTGTACGTGTTACGGGATCTCCACCGTGAGGCGGAGGAGAACTCCGAACTAAATACCTAACAATGTGACGCCTCAAACAGCATTACTGTCTTGGGTATTCGATTCAATTGTCAGTCATGAGTAGGGGGAGGATTCTGAGGTCACTAAAAAACTCAGTTTTATGCTCCTGAAATGCAGGTAAATGCGCTATGCAGGTAAAACTCAGAATATGCCCTCAAAAACCCGAAATATACACTGAAAATTTGACTTTTCGTTTGGCGCAAACATTTTTCAAATGCTTACCGGCTTGCAGGTGCTGTGTTACCCATAGAAAATAGAATACATACTTTACTCTATGTTCTGTGGTGTTACCTGAGACCTTTTATCAAATGCAATTCCGATTTCATAATGAGTACAGAGCAATTTTCGTCCATCAGAAATAAACACATCACCAAATTCCTTAACATAGCCGCGGAACTTGGATGAATCACTTTGACCTGTCCTTGGCAAGACTAGAGTTCAAAATCCTTGTTTTTTCACTCAGAAATTGCATAATGTACCACATGAACACTCCAATATCAACTACTTAGCAGTTAACTCCACAGTTAGAATTCAGATTTACCTAGCAGCTACCGCTTCAAAACAAACACAAATCAGCTGGGGGTTGTTGTAATTTCTAAATGTTCTAGTCACGGCTGCCACCACGAGTGGCTCAGGTACCTATATTGAAGTTATAGCCTAGTAGTAGGTAGGTACCTCCGCGCATGATATCTCAGTGTCTGCCATGTCGATGCGATGCTATCTCTTACTTTTCAATTAAAACAAAGGAAAAACCTAAAAATATGCGTTTATATGCATTTTTACTTGAAATATGTCACTAACCCTAAAATATGCGTTTATACAACGCATATGTCTGTCAAAATAACTTTGCATTTTTGGAATCATTGTGCTGTGATACGGGTAAGTACTTCGGTAGCTTTCAAATATTCCTTCAGGAAAAAAATATGTAATTACCTAAGAATCCGCCCCCTAGTCATGAGGTTAGAGCTACTCTACGTACCTCGGGCTGTCGGATAAGAGCTCGGCTTTTCGTCTTTTTCTCGACACGTGAAGCAACTAGAATAAGGTGACCTTATTTGTAATGACCTCAAAGCGGGACACACATAATGGGGCGGGGGCCAGATACAGCGTGAAAGATATTTTCTATATTGATAGAACTAAACGTTCGAAACTCATTATTTTATCTGTTAGAGCACTTAAATTTACAGAAATAAGAATAAGAAAAACTTGACTGTTCAGGTAGTAATAATAACACAATTACATTAATAGACCATCAGTTAAATTAATTTATGAATAATGAAACAAACAAAAAAAAAAACATTTAACAATTGAAAATATTGTTAAGTTACACAGCAAAATCAACTGAATGAAGTATACTCTCCGACAGAGAGGAGAAAATGATTGGAAAACTATGTAGACAATTCTGTGAAACATTTTATTCTACCAGACTTGTAAAAAGGTTAATCATAAATATATAAAGGCTTTTATTTTAATATTGTGAAAGAGTCAGTCAAGAACATTTTACTTCAGCATATCGTCGCGGTTATTCTAACACCACCTAACTCATTTTTTTTTCCAAAATGAGTTAAAGTGCCTACCTATTAGATTTTTCTCTGCCCGATCAAATGATGCCCACGGCAAGTTGATTAGAGGGCTAGAAAGACATGAAAATCGCATTGAACCAACACCGCCTTATCAAATCTGATTCACAACACAGACTGATTCAACTCATATTGTGAGAACGGTTGCCTTCCTCCTGCTTGTTTTTTCGCCCGTGAGAGTATTCAATATTCGTAATATTATTTAATATTAGTTTATTGATGCAGAAAACAATTAGGTAATGTGAATTAATTCAACGAAATCCCAAAAAATTGTACAAGAAATTATCTTTTGGTGACACGGGGTTTTCCAAAAGCTAATTCTTTTTTTTGAACAAAGTTTGGATTAGGTATCTGCATTTACACTAATAAACATCATGATAATGATATTGTTTTTTTGTTTTTTCAGTTATGCAAAACGACATTTGAATATGTCCCCCCCTGGGATTCGTGAACCCCCAGGGTTGATTTATAAGTTTATATTCCCCAGCACACTGTGCTTACGTCCTCCCTTCAGCATTCATAACTTTCATGTGTTTGTCATCCTTGATCTTACTAATAATTTTCCTATTCCGGATTACACTCAAATTTTTATTGATGCTGCGCCAGTTACTCCTAATTCTCAGAATGCTGGAGTGTTAATGGTTCCTGGTGTTATTCGCTAATGCTGATAATTCTGCACCAAAAAAACAAATTAGAGGATTTCGGAATTATCTAAGTGGAAGGCGAATGCGATAAAACGGTTAGAGAAAGGGGACAAGCTTACATCAGATATCGACAAGTGAATTGTGGCTTCACAGCCAAGATTGCTCGTTTTTCTTTTAAAGATTCACAGAAAATGGGTACAACTTGGGTGCAGTACTATTTCTGAAAATCTCGTATCCGCGGTCAAAAACGGCGAAGCAAAGCGGAATTCATGGAAAAATCCAGCCAAAAGTCTCAACCAATAACGGAAAGAAATTGAAGACTGCTCCTTATACCTAAAAAGACTGAAAAGTGCAACATAAAGCACGAGATACCTCAAGAATAAACCGTTAAGAGTAAATTTTCAAGAACTTAGTCGAATAGAACTAGGCCAGGGGTGCCCACAGGGGGGGCTATGACACAGATTACGTCATTGAAATTATGGTGGGGGGGGGGGGGGGTTGATTGAAACAGTTTTTAACGAGACAACATTAAAAACAGGAGGTATGCATGGAGCACGTAAATCTGTTCTCGACCAAAATACCTATTTTGATTGATCAGTTGATCATATTTGTGTGCCTCCTGAAATTCAATAATCGCCCTATCCTGTGAAACACGCACACTCCAAAGCTTAGTAGAAATTCAAATCATGAACGCAAGCCAATTGAATAATAAACCCCAGTGAAAGAATTTGCAGCGTTTTCCCCCCACAATAAAAACACCTATAATTTATCAAGTCCTTCAGCACTCGTATTGCGTTAAAACTTCCAAAAATCCAAATTTAAACGATGTAGCCAAAGGTAGACTGATGTAGAGGAGGCACACAAATATCATCAACTGATCAATCCAAATAGGTGTTTTGGATGAGAACCGATTTACGTGGTCTATGCATATCTCCTGAAATTCGATAATCGCTCTATCACCTGTGAAACATGCACACTCTAAAGCTTAGTACAGATTCAAATCATGAACGCAAGCCAATTGAATAATAAACCTCAGTGGAAGAATACTTATTTACCCCAGTAATAATATTGAATAATATTTACCTATATATTATCAGCATCTCATGCATATCAGAATGCTTCAACCCATGTATCGGCTATAAACTACAAGTATCCACATCGGCTATCACTCCAGTGTCCACATTCACTACAACTCGACGCTATCGGCATCACTATGTTACAAACGAACAATAATAAACCAAAAAACGCAAATGATGGCACCATAAATCGGGCCATACATCGGGAATGGTTTGACCTACGGACCTGGGGAGGGGCTCATTCGATTCCTCGAGGTATGTTCTTAAAACTAAGTACACATTTAGGCCGTCTTGACTTGTTTTGAGGTTTTTAGGGATTTTACAAAACTTTTACAGCCCTTAAAGGGCACTTTAAATTGAGTGAGAGAGCTGGCTCAAGAATTGGGACGTCGTCGGACCAAGATGGATTTTTCCTGAAAATTTCAGATCTTTTGCTCCAGCCGTTTGGGAGAAATCGTGCGTGCGGCGTACCGCGGACGGACGGAAAAATTTTCATTGCAGATTCGGATTCTACACCCTTTGAAACGTAAACCATGAAATTTTCAGAGGGGGTTAGAATTTTTTTTTCCAGAGCGATTGCAATGGTTTATTATTGAATAATAAACCAAAACGAAATATGGCAGAATGTGACGAACAAAAACGTAGTTGCTACCGCCTTGAAGTTGATCACAAATTGCTTGTAGCTGTGAATATTGGAAAAGAAAATTTAACTATGTCTGGATTCAAACTCTATAACATATAACATAGTATTCAAATGATGAGGCCCATAACAAATGCCCCCGACCTCAGTAAATTGCACAATCTATCATTCCTTTCAAAATCCTTCTTCCTGTGTCTATTATGTCTATTTTCTTTCAACATTTGAAGAAAACCAACGAGTGTTGAGCGCTTGCAAAAGTCTCTTGCTTTTCATACATCCGAGAGAAGTAGCAGGAGCAGATGAGAGGAACAAAGAAGATAAAACCTAGACGTGCGGCGGCTCTTAATATGTTATTAAGACTCCTCATTCAGACAGATATTCCCCCGCCTCCCCCGAACAGATATTCTCTCTCACCCCATCAACACGACGAGCCCCTCGAGATCCTTTTCATAAAAGACATCCAAGAGAACGTGGTCATACGGTGGCTGGAAGGGGACCGCGGGCCCAAATGAGTTTTCTATCCCTCTCGCCGGAGCTTCAAGGTAGAAAAGGACGTTTCCCCGACCTTTTCCGTCCTCCGCACCACCGGTTTCAGCTGATTGAATCCGAAATCCGAAAAGGATTACGAAAACCGTTTCTTTTGTATCGGAGGTCCGCATCCCGCCCCTCCTTCCTGTCGCACTCTCCGTGAAAAGAGAAGGGGATTAGGTAAAATAACCAGCTTTCTGGGATTTCCGCTAAGAAGCAATATTCTCCTTTTGGGGCGAAAAGACCTTTTCTCTCTTGTGAAAACACGTGTAAATGCTCCGTGGAGCATTCGGGTTTATTAATTCCATCCGAATGTTTGGTAAAACAGAATGAGGCCCTCCACAAATAGGATCGAAAGGGCGAACAAGTTCGATTTGATGAATTTGAGGTACAAAGCGGATTCTAACATCTGATGATGTTTACAAACAACGTGGATATTGAAATGAATTGAAAAGCACATGCAACTTTCAGAAACAGACGGAAAACATCCGTCGTGCAGCATTGTCGTATGCGAGAATTTTAGTGTTATTTCAATAAATTACATCTAAAATTTGAGCAATTTTTGAGAGAACAAGTCTTTCATTACCTACTTTGTTTATATCACTCAGCTAAACCTATTCCAAGATTTTTCAATGATTATTAAATTTAGGTAGGTAGGTTATCATTATGGTTATCATTATTTTTTTCGAGTAGTTTTCGTACATTAGCTTTTACAAATATCATGATTCTTAAAGTTTTTAATCACTCTCTATTTATTGCTAAATATGTAGGAAATTCCGTTCTCAATTAAAATACCTATAAGTGTTTCAATAATAGGTTATTCCATTTTTTTCTGTATGTTTAGATTCCCCATGACAAAGGAGAAATGAAACATTGGAAACAAGCGTTTTATTCAAGACCCAACCTCAGTAACCCTCCCGAAGCTTCTTCTGAATACATAATATATACAATATATATATATGCAAATATTTGTATATTATACAAATTAGGTATCGTGTTTTCAGAAGTTTTCAAAAAAAAAGAACTTCAATTTACATCACAATTTCACAATAGCACTAGAACATGAGAGAATACGGTCAACACGCTTAGAAGCGCGACCCCAGGGCGAGGCTCGCAGAGCACTTGACTGGGATTTTTCCTTCGTCATCTTGATTCTTATAAATTCTGCAATTTGCTATACAAATAACTTATATGCATGAAAACAAATTGATTATTTTCCAGGAAAACTGGAATTATTTCCAAAGAGCTGCCCTATGTAGGTCGTCGACGTTCGAGGGTTCCCCGTGATCTTCAGATGCTCATCCTCAAATTGGTCGGCCCTTGTTGAACGGCATCAAGGCCCCATCTTCAAGCCCAGGACAGCGGGCTTTTCTCCTTGAGCCTCGAATCCGCAGTGATACCGCCCATATTACGGCCATCTGGGTCTTCACTATATATCACTCACTGGGTCGAAAGGGGTTTCGACTATTTGTCGGACAGGGCCATTGCTACGCTTTTTATTAAGCAGTCGGACGTTTTGTGAAGGGAGCCCTCGCAAGATATCACCAAGGGCGTAAACGAGCCTTTCGTATCCTCGGATGCCCTGTCGTATTTCCATTGCTTTGCATTGACTGCATTTTGGAAAACTGATTTCCATGTTCAAGAGCTGTAGGAGGAGGTGTCAGCGTTGACTAAGCGGGTCCCCAGATACGCCAGCCTTTCTACATCCCACAACCTGTGGATTTGTTGGTCTGCAACCACTCTTGGGGTGCAGTCTTCGTTCTCCGCGGTGCTGGGTCGATTCCCACGGAGTTGAATGCCAAGCTTGCCACTCTCGCAGCCTGGTCTCTGATAACGTCATGACCGTATTTGACCTGTCCCACTCTTTTGCAGTTTGAGGCATGTCTAAAATCCAGCAACTCACCACAGACATCACAGCAGTTTGACATCCCTTTGGGTTCCCTTCCATATCCATACGTTCCTAAACTGCGTCGGTGAGAGATCTAAGTCGTCATTTAATGCTGTTATCAATATATGAAAACTCGTTAAAATCCAGGAATCATTTCAGATTACTTCAAAACGGATTTTGACTAGGGAACTTTTCAATAATTTGTATTCCAACCTTTTCAGTGTCATTGCGATGTGAAAGAGAAATCCAAAGCACTCATTGCAAAACAGTTTTTTTCCCCTACTTTTCCAAATTTTATCTCTCATGTGTAGCTGTTTTTTGTGTATGTTTTGAGTTTTTAATGTATGTTTGCTTTAAATTTTTGTTAGATGATCCGATATCTATCTCTGGAAGAGCGTGTATGTAAAAGAAGTATTTGGGTTTTTCATTACATTTTCAGTATCTGTCGCGAGTACCCATGTGATTGTGATGTTAGTCGTGTTTCCATCCGTAAGGCCATTAAATGGAGTGTGAGGGGCTTCCGCCTCTTCATTTTAATAGTCCGCGCTGGTAAAGTTTCCCTCTCCCGCAATCATCCATCTCATCCCACAGACGCCACGCCGCATGCTTGACTTCATAATTCCTTCGTTCTCAAGGAATGTGTTCCGCTCGTGCCTATTTCCCCTTTTATCGTCTTCATTCTTGTGGTAATTTCAACTAGTATACGAGTATCTCTCATCGTTCTCGGTGTCATCAAAAGACGTGTCAGGGCTTCAACTTCTCATCCCTGCTACGATGATCAACACAAAGGAATTGTAATTTCTTCATTTCAGCAAATTTAGTTTGAGAGCTGAAATTTTCCTAAGCCTTCAACGATGAAGATGATAGAATCTTTGGAAACGGTTGCCATCAAATCTATTTTGAGAATTTGTTCTTATGGCCAATCTATATCACTGGAACTTTTGACATGAAACATCGTTTTATAGGAACTAGCTGGACCCAGAGCGGTATTGATCCCTTTTGTACGTAATGAGTCTGAATCTGAAACCCATGGCGGACTACATACGTTCCACGTTCCGAAAGGACTGGCAAGCGAATGGATAGTGGAATACTAAAGCCGCACGACCGCTCGGTCTTCACTGTTTAGTATCGTCCCCTCGTTTCGAAATGAATCTGGCTCGATGACTGAATGTGCAGATCCCGTCATCACCATCCACTTTACGATTAGACTCCTTCAATCTTATTCATTAAATCAAATTGACCGATAGCACACAAATTCCAATTTGTAAGGAATTTAGTAGTGCATTCACATTTTTTCCCATCTTTAACTGCATAATTTTTAAAAGTTTGCTCACATTAGACGCTTTCAAAATTCATCAAACTTTATCAGGGATGTGACGCATTAAAATTTTTTTGTAGTTTTACTCCAATAACTTTATTAATAAATATGATTTATTAGGATAGAAAAAACGCTGCAAATTCTTTCACTGGGGTTTCAATTGTCACTTCAATTCCTGAGATTCGTCAAAGGCTCTTGGAGAATTCCTCTACGCTTTCTCTTGGAGATGCTCATGCACAAGCCCGTTCCTTAGAACTAGCTCAGGCACAGAAAGTTGTATGACGACCCCTTTCCCAGAACAGCTGTGAATGCTGTACAGGGCTCTGACAGTGAGACCGGGGAACCAGAGCAGTCGGAGGTAAATTCATGCGCCATTCGCAAGAGTAAATGTTATTTCTGTGGTTTAGACAGACATTCACGCACTAAATGTCCTGCTCGCGAAGCCAAGTGCAGAAACTGCTCCAAAATAGGTCACTACGCTGAAGTTTGTCGGTCTAACAAATCAAAATCAAACAATTCAACAAAGTCAGCTGCCGTTATGGCTACTATTCAATCATGCTCCGTCTCTGAAGGTAAGAACAAACATCCAGCGTCAAAGGTGAAAACAATAGTAGAACTTGTAGGTCATAAAATATTGCTTATGCTAGATTCGGGAAGCGATATTAGTCTCATTGATAAGTACGTAGCACTTAAGCTTGGCTTAAAGATTCATCCAAATAAAGAGGAAGTTGGACTTGCCGCAAAAACTCATCGAGTGTCAATTCAGGGGAGATGCCAGACAAACTTGAATATACTCGATCACCATTATCCTAATGTCTCATTAGCTGTTCTTCCAGACTTGTGTACAGATATCATAATAGGTCGTGATGTCATGCAACAACATTCCAGCGTACAGTTCGACTTTGGTGGGCCAAAAGCGCCATTGCAAGTTTGTGTTTTCCAAATAGCCAAAGTAGAACCTGCCAGACTTTTCGCCCATCTAACTCCTAACTGCAAGCCAATAGCAGTAAAATCCAGAAGGCATACGGATAGTGACCTGAAATTTATTGAGACTGAAGTCAGAAAGCTCCTAAATGATGGAATAATAGAAGACAGTATTTCCCCTTGGCGAGCCCAAGTTCATGTTGTGAAAGGATTCCACAAAAAACGAATGGTCGTTGATTATTCACGTACAGTAAACAGATACACACATCTTGACGCATACCCGTTGCCGAGGATTGACGATATTGTGAACAAAGTGGGTAAATACAAAGTTTTCAGCACAATTGACCTCCGCAGTGCATACCACCAGATCCCAATTCTTGACAAAGACCGCCCATACACTGCCTTTGAGGCTGCTGGCGAGCTCTATCAATTTACTCGTATACCTTTTGGGGTGACAAATGGAGTCGCTGCTTTTCAAAGGGTGATCGATGGAATTATACGTACTGAGAAACTCGCTGACACTTTTGCCTACTTGGACGATGTCACCATCTGTGGGGAGAATCAAGTAGAACATGATTCGAACTTGGAAAAGTTTTTAAAAGCGGCACAAAAATTCAATTTAACGATCAACAACGAAAAGAGTAACTTTTCTTTGAGAAGCATCAATCTTCTTGGATACACCATCAGCAATGGTTCTCTTCGTCCTGACCCAGCAAGACTAAAGCCTCTGCAGGAACTACCTCCTCCAAATGATAGTTCATCTCTCAAGAGAGTGTTGGGAATGTTTTCACATTATTCGGGCTTCATCAGAAACTTTTCCCAAAGAGTCAGATCACTTATAGACAGTTCTTTCCCTCTTTCACAGGAAGCCTTACAAAAATTTGTTGAGATGAAAGAATCCATAATAAACGCATCGCTGACCTGCATTGATGGAGATTCTCCTTTCTGTGTAGAAACAGATGCATCGGACAAGACAATAGCAGCCACCCTTTCACAATCAGGAAGGCCAGTAGCCTTCTTTTCACGCATGCTATCCAGCTCTGAAATACATCACTCTTCAGTAGAAAAAGAAGCGTATGCTATTGTTGAAGCTGTTCGTTACTGGCGCCATTTTCTCTTAGGTCGCCATTTCCAACTTGTGACTGATCAACGATCCGTCTCTTTTATGTTTGATACAAAACACTCAGGCAAAATTAAGAATGAGAAAATCACTCGGTGGCGGCTCGACTTATCTTGCTATTCTTATGACATTTTGTACCGCCCTGGGAAATACAATTTGGCTGCTGACGCATTGTCCAGGATCGGTGCAATCTCTTCTGGGCTAGAAAATCTCAAAACTCTTCATCAAACACTCTGTCATCCAGGTGTCACTCGACTACACCATTGGGTGCGAAGCAAAAATCTGCCTTATTCAATGGATGATGTCCGACAAGTGATAGCAGCATGTAAAATTTGCGCCGAGCTGAAACCTCGATTCTTTCAACATCAAGGTAAACTTATAAAAGCCACTCTACCTTTCGAGAGGATTAATGTCGACTTCAAAGGACCACTACCAACGCAATCAAGAAACCGATATCTTCTTACAGTAGTCGATGAATACTCCAGGTTTCCCTTTGCGTTTGCTTGCCAAGATACGAGTGCCTCGACAGTCATAAATTGTTTCAACTCACTCTTCTGTATTTTCGGAGCACCCTCCTACATTCATTCAGATCGAGGCTCTTCATTTATGTCTCAAGAACTCAAGAATTTTCTTGCTGCATATGGGGTAGCTACGAGCCGTACCACCGCGTATAATCCTAAAGGAAACGGCCAGGTAGAAAAATACAATGGGACTATTTGGAGGACGATAGAACTTACACTGAAAGGAAAAGGACTGAAAACAACTCAGTGGGAAACTGTGCTCCCAGAAGCATTACACGCTATTCGATCGCTCCTGTGCACTAGTATAAATTGCTCACCTCACGAACGATTGTTCAGTCACCCTAGAAGATCTGGAAACGGATTATCAACTCCATCATGGCTTCTACGTCCTGGAACAGTATTCCTCAAACGATTTAATAGACAATCCAAATTTGAACCGTTGGTGGAAGAAGTGACCCTTGTGGATGGGAACCATGAATACGCCCTTATCCGCTATCCTGATGGCAGAGAGACCACAGTATCTACACGACATCTAGCACCTACAGGACAAGACCAACATTCCATTTCTGAAGAGGACATAAGTAGAAACAACCCATCTTCTGATACAAACATCCCATCTCCCGATACAAACAATGAGAAGGGACAAACAGAACTACCAACTTCAATTCCACAACTTTCTGAACCAAGTACGGATCCTTTGACTAGCCAGAAGGAGACTGAAGAAGTATCGGATTTACCCACCTCAGGAAAACCATCTTTCGATAAATCTACAAGAAGGAGTTCCAGAGATCGGAAGCCCCCATCCTACCTCCAAGATTACGTTAGATTCTGAGAAGAGGGTGAATGTTATATTATTGTATTAACCGGCTGGTGTCGTTGGATAGCAAGTTGTTTACAACATTTGTTTGTAGGAACCCAATTTCCCAATTTATTCATTCTTTGCTGTTTTATGCAGAATAAAACCTTTCCACAGGTAATTCTTGTAACTTACAACAAATCCAAATAGGTATTTTGGTGAAGAACAGATTTACAATCATGAACGCAAGCCAATTGAATAATAAACCCCAGTGAAAGAATTTGCAGCGTTTTTTTATTGAACCTATTTACCCCCCCCACAATAAAAACATCTATAATTTATCAAGTCCTTTAGAACTCGTATTGCGTTAAAACTTCCCCAAATCCAAATTTAAACGATGTAGCCAAAGGTAGACTGATGTAGAGGACGCACAAAAATATCATCAACTGATCAATCCAAATAATTGTTTTGTTTGAGAACCGATTTACGTGGTCTAGGCATATCTCCTGAAATTCAATAATCGCTTTATCACCGGTGAAACACGCACACTCCGAAGCTTAGTAGAAATTCAAATCATGAATGCAACTCAAATGAATAAAATTGAATAGTAAACACCACTGAAAGAATTTGCAGTGTGCGTGTCTCACAGGCGATAAAGCGATTATCGAATTTCAGGAGATATGCATAGACCACGTTTACTTAGACTTAGACTTGTTCGTGCTACATGTCTGTTTGCTACATGAATGTGATGCTATGAATCTTCGTTTGATAGAAAACCTTCAGATATTTTCGTTCTCACGTCTCAAGTCTGGAAATGAAGGGTACGAGAAAGGAATCCGAGAACACGAGAAGTCACCTTAAGAGTCTTGTCGGGGTTCATCAGTGCGGCTGTCGACTGTCGGTGTTGGTTCATGGAGGTTCCCCAAGTTCGGTGCGGGTTTCGTCTCTAATGACGGAAGGCGAGGGAAGATGGGGCCGGGCTGGGAAACTGTTTCTGAATCAACTCTCCGCTTGTTCTGTAAAATGCCCCAGCGATCAGAACATTTTGACGTTGATGCCTGTTCCAGCCACCTCGTTCTCCCTCATCATCCCTCAACTCCCTAATGTTCGACTATCGGGAACGTTCACTGTGGTTTAACAGAAGATGGAGAGATGAATCGACTTCACTACCCTGTAGTGCGAACTTGTTTAATATTTCATTAATCCACTCTAGAACTTTAATGACTGTTGCAGATTGAGGAAAGGCTGCATTTTGTCCTGATGTTTTACTGCTAACTGACTAGTTAAGGTATGGATGTTCACTCGCCACCCATAAATCGTATTTCTTCCTCAAATCTTTCATGATTTAGCATAAGCACGCTTTACACTACCCGTTCCCGTTCATAGTCCCGATCCCCCCCCTCATCTCGACAGACCGTCGCGTTTGTAAACACTACCCGTTCTTGAGCGCCTGAACCCTTAACAGTTCGATGGTGATTTTTTCCTGATGAGAGAGCTTCGACAAAATGAATAATAAATAAAAGTTACCGTTTTCTGAAAATAAATAATTTTTTACTTTGCTCTACATTTGAGTTCTTGGTGGTCTTTTTCCCTTTAGTAATGCACGTAGAGGTACAAGTACTTGATTATTTAGCAGACATGGTCATTGGTCTCCTGAAGAGAGGGGAACAGAGGTATGTTCACTATGAATCATTATTTTATATCTGTGAGAGCCGGGAGACGCTCCACACTTCACAAGGTAATTTATTTATTTATTTATTTACATACGGCTTACGCCAATTACAAAATGATGAAAGGACAGTAGAACTACAAATAAAATTAAGATAAGTGAGGAAAAACATTATGGTACGGAACTTGACACTGATTTCAGACCGCTCTACACTTGAACACTACACACACACACACGCTCACTCTCAAATGGGATGACTAGGATGTTGGAGAGAAAACCGGGAGGAGGCTCCGTAGGCATCTGAGAGAGTCGGCGAACACATCGAAGTCCACCACATCCAAAAAGGCGTTAAGCTCTCGCATCATCCGGTACGAGGGGCGGTGCATAGCGAAGTTGTATGGAGCAAAAGGGACGCGGAAGAGAGGTTGGCGACGAGTTGAGCACGCAGGAACATGGATGGGCAGTCGAGAGAGGAGCCCAGGAGAATCCAGCAATCCATTCAGCAGTCGATATATGAACAGGATATCGGCAGACACACGACGGTCGGAGAGGGGTGGCACATCAAATTTGACCGAAAGGGCAACGTAATCCACCTGGTCCCTAGGTGTGCCCATTTTATACGCAATGTAACGAAGAAACCTCCTCTGCACCCCCTCGAGACGGTCTTTATGGATCTCATAGATGGGCGACCACATAGTGCACGCATATTCCATCACTGGTCTCACCAATGCTTTGTATAGGAAAACAATAGTATGTGGAGAGTGGAAATCCCGGGTACACCTCTTGAGGAATCCCAGGGCCCTTAATGCCTTCGAAGCCACTGACTCAACCTGTTCCACAAAAGAAAGCTTGGTGTCCAAAAGGACTCCAAGGTCGCGTACTATAGAAAGCCGAGTCAATGGCATACCAGCGATGTGGTAACTGGATAGAGTGAGCTGCCGTGACCGCGAATAGGATGCTACTGAACATTTTGAGGAATTCAAGGCGAGATGGTTTTTAGAACACCAGTCCACGAGTGAATTGAGGCAATCCTGAAGGCGCTGACAATCATTAATGGTCAATATTGGGGTGAATAGTTTCAAGTCGTCAGCAAACATGAGCACCTGAACTCCACAGACGGTCGCCAGCTCACTATTGATCTGCAGGGAGAACAAAAGCGGACCAATGTGGGAACCTTGCGGGATACCAGAGGTTGCATAGTAGGGAGTGGAAATAACACTTCGCAGTTTCACCATCTGTAACCAGATAGACCAGGCAAGGAGGGACCCGTGAACTCCCAACGATGAAAGGAGTGACACTATGTGTGTGGGATACACGGTCGAACGCCTTAGCAAAATCAACTGCATCAACCTGACCTCCCCCTGCAAAGACATCCTGAATTCCACAAACTCCAGCAAGTTCGTCACAGTTGATTGAAGAACCCATGTTGCTCTGTCGCAATAAAGCCTCCAAACTGAGGGGTGATCCTGCGAACAACCAACCTCTCATATGGTGCAAACACCGCGATAATCAACAGCTTTTCCCTGTGGGGAAAAGACAGAACGCCAAACCCTCTGTTTTGTTTGTTACGTCGCAGGACTTCTCCCTATAATTTTGTGAGTTATTCGTCCTTCTGCAATAAGCCTTGATTTCCCTCACGACCATTGTACTCAACCCGTCTGAAATAGCCACTCAGACGTAACTCGCCATGGTTCGCGACATCCGCGCTGAAGGGTCGTATCCGTCATCGAATTTCGAGATTTCGCCCAATACTCGCGCGGTAAATATTGAGAGGACCTAAGTGGGTAGCATAGCACTATTTCGTAATTTACAATTGTGTTATCTTTGTCATTATTTCAATAAGTAATTTGTTGATGTGTATTTTTCTTTCATTCTCTGAACACCGTAATCATATGTTGAATTGACATTCGAGAATAATGAAGCAATAAATCCTCATTTTGACGGAGTTTGAGTTACAAATGGTGAAACTTGCCTGGTTTTCCTGGGAGCCGAAAAATTGCATTAACTGGCTCTTCTTTGCCTTCAAATAGTACATCAACGTCGTCGACGGAAGGAGTGAAAATTTGTTAAAAGTAGGCATTTTTCCGATTATAAATTGAAGCTGGAGGAAACTGGTATAAGATAACTCTGCAGGAATCGATGGCCCTGTGACGATGAGGCTTCGGCGACAACGAGGTGTGTTTATTCCCGTGAGACACGTTTTGGATCGTAAGCGATTCGTCCCAGTCGCAACGCTCGCGTTTGTTTTCCACGTAAGACAAGTCCATAGGCTGATTCGAAAACCGGCCTCCCATTCGTGAACCACGGCTTTACTGTTAGCAGCTGTTGTTCTCTCCCTGGTCGCATTCTAATCAGAGCCCTAGTTCACTTCTTCTAAGACTGCAACATCTCTATTGTTTCGGTGGCGAATTCGAAGGCGTTTCGAGTTCCTATAGTAGCTTATTTACGCAGTTCGACTTTCGTGGTAAAATCTGTTGTTTTCCTCCAATTGGCTAGAATTCTATTCATAGAGTTTCAATATTGCTGCGCCGTCGGAGTTCATTATTGTTCGCAATCCTCTTTTGTGAAGTTCAAACGATCCGAATCACCTTTTGAGAAGCGGGTTGTTTGCCTGTGGAGAGGCGGCGCTTTCTGCTCTCAACGGAAACTCTGAGGAGCTTATAACAGTCCACCTCGTCGACCCCATCATCAATCACGTGGTTTAAACTCATTGTGCGTGGATAGTAGTTTCTTGTCAAAACTTGCTCGATGTCGGGAAAGGGGGTGTCTGAACAAACGGGAAGAGGTCCCCCCACTTCTCCCCCACCTCTCCTAGCAACAAATGAGGCAGTCTCCCCCTCACCTTCGTTTACTTGGTAAGAGCTCAGAGCTCGATAGTCATTCACTAAGGAGATTACTATTAAGGATCACGGGATCATCATTATTCCTGGTGTGCATGTGGGCCGGGAGGAGGGTCCCTTTTCGTAATAACCTAAGAAACCCACCTTCGTAAGAGATCCGTGCATTTCTTCTTATGATGAACAACTAATCTGAGCAATGTAGTTTTTGCCATTTGGCCGAATGCTCAGAGATGTGAGCGAGTGTCGATACATTTTGATGACAGAATCAATGTTATTCATCGTGCTCGTGTTGATAAGAAAAGCAAGATATTGTTTTGACTTGGATATGTCTTTTGGCTAGAGGTCAAGGAATTTTCCGTTCCTCTTTTTTTCTCAACACAGAATGCAACGCTCCGGCACTTTAGAGTACTATTAACTAGAAATGAGGTTCACTGTTCTATCAAATAAACCGCTGTTTTTCTATTGATTTGCACGTTTCTTTTGATTGTCGCGTACGCCAGTTACCACCCGTGTGTTAGGCACCAATACATCAGAGGAATACAGCAAACTTCGGCCAGTAAATTGTATGGCATACTACCAGCAGTTGTATGGAATACTACCCTCTCATTCAAGTTATGCGTCAAGCGGATGTTACATTCTCTGGGAACGTTGGTAATGGAGAGAGTCTGACGCTAGAAGAAGAAGAAGTCATAGAGGTCTGATTTTTTACAAGAAAGTACAGTGAGTGATCTCAATGTGAGACAACAAAAGATGCCGGAATTTGTAACATTCATGCGTGAAACATTCAATCTAGGGTTGGAATGTGATCCAGCTATCTCTACAACTCGAAACAATACAGCCACTGATGCTGTATTCACACGATATGCAGATATATGGAAACAAGCCATTTCATTTCATGTTTTTCTAACCATAAGCCATCATTGTGCATTGCTAACGCTACCGCTAATATATACAAATTTTGTACATTAATGTCCAATGCCAATAATTGTTCCATAAAATATCTTGCGTGTATTTTATTTCTTTCATCATTTTGATTTTCTAATTACACCTACAACAATGGAAATATCCACGATCTATTGTTTTCCCCCCAATGAAAAATTTCTTCAAAACTGTAACTGGTTATATCCCCCTTTTCTGCATTACCATTCCGGTTGGATGTTAGAATCGACTTTTTCAAACTTAATTTTCTAAATTTCGGAGAGTTAACAGTTTTTTATTTCAAATTGTGATAATTATTTAGTATTTTTGTTTTCAAATGAACTGTAGGACCGATAGTGTCGAAACTAGTCTACTATAATTTGATGACTACGATTCTCATATAAAGTATTGCTGATATTGGATTCCTGGTTATTTATTTGAAACATTTCTTTATTTAATGTGTGATTCAGTCCAATAAATATATAAGTTATACGTGTATAATAAATTAAATGTATATAATAGATGTTTAAGTTATATGATCTCATTTTATTCTACTACTGACAATTTTCCAATTCTTCGTCCTTCAGTCGCTTCATTTCTATTAGTCTATCTTTCTCCTCAAAGATTATTTTCCTATATTTCCTTATCTGGACCAGAGGGTTAACGTTAATTGTTGAACGAGTGGGGAAAGTGGTGTCGACCCACAAACAATCCAGTGTGTTGACTACATCGATGGCCAGAACTCGCTCGCGACATATCAATTCTAATCGTTCCAATATGTGCTGACTAGTTATAAACGAGCTTTCAATGCTCACCTACTGCATTCAACGGGCAGCCCGGTGTAGCCGCTAAAAAAAAAAAAAAAAAAAAAAAAAAAAAAAAAAAAAAAAAAAGTGGATCGTTGTAGCGGCATCGAAATACGAGGGCTCCGATCGCTCACTGTGTTACCGTGTCGTTACATTCATCAGATCTGTTAGATATCACGAACAATCAGTGCGTCGAATATAAAGGGAATTTAAATTGGCGCAAAGATTGGAAACCGCCGACAAAAGCCCGCTCTGTGAACAGCACAGTTCGCCAAAGAAGCAGAAACCAAATGGAAGCGACGGGAAATAAAAGTGTGCGGGTGTTTGTAGGTGCGCGCGAAGGGACGTGGTCGTATGTGTCTGCGTAATGGCCACTGAGGATACCGCAGGTGGGGCTCGTTCCATCTCGCTTACAAACCGCATTCCATTTTCTGCTCCTCGGAAATTGATGTTCAAAGCCCCGAATGAAGAACCGCTAAAGAATGTCTCTGCTTCGGGTTCGGAAATTCGGCCACTATTTCAGTCCTGGGTAGCCCTCCTCTGGCCTCGTTTGTCAATGGAGTCCGTGAAATTCTACTCTTCGGCGAAGATAGTTGGGCGGCCCGTGTGATCTAATCAACGTTTTGTTGGTGAACCGTGAATTATCCTATCGTGGGAAAATCCCATTGCCAAAAATGTTCGAAAACTTCGCATAAAATCCGCTATTTCTGCCTAATAAAAAAGTCCTTGAAGTTCTTTCTGTAATGGCTTTTCCAGCATGTATTCAATGTTCAGGAACATCACACAATCTAAAACGCTTAATTGGAACCTAATCATCGGTCAGTCGTCCTCAAAATGGGTTATTCCGCTTGCATTTCTTGCTCTAATTTTGTTGGTGGATATGAGAACTATAAAAACTTGATCGTTAGAAGTAATGTTGACCTGGAGGAGTAAAGAAAACACTGCCAATGAAAAGATGGAATTTTGTTGTTCATAATACGTTCTCCCCATCACGCCCACGATCTGCCCTCCACTCTCACGAGTTGCTTGCCACCCCCACAATATCCCGGAAAAGCTGCTGTCTTATTTAAACCTACCTCGTCCATAATAAATTAATGTTCGTTTAATTACATAATTCAACGAGAACTTTACCAATATTTTTCCAACACTATTGAACATCCAAGATTCAATAATGGTTTGTTATTCATCTATAAATTCATTCATTCATTTCACTTTATTGTGTGTTGTAAACATAATTAATAATTTTTCTCATTTTATTGCAGGTATGTAGCATTCGTGTTTGGAAGGAAGATTTGTCGGGAAGCGATGTTCTCCTTTTGGTCGGGTTTATTTTGGTTGTTGTGTTAAAGATCTTTTACCATCTCCTCACAATTTTAGTTTTCTTGTTCATAACTGTGTAATTGGATTTTCGTTAGTGTAAAGGTTCATTGTCTTTCTTGTGTATTACTTTTTGATGAAAAAAAGTTCGTATATCGCCACAATTTGCCGAAAATATATATTTATACTTATATTTGCACATGGACTTCGCAAATACTTGGTCCTAACCTTTAGCCAACCCAATCACCTCATACGTTATGGAGAAACAAGTTGTTCTTCGAGGTTCTTGCATGTGAGGTGAAGTTTTCCTAGAAATGTTGGATGCAGAATCGACTGGGATAGGTTTCCAATCCATAAAATTCACCGATAGCCAAATTTGTTTCCCAAGTGTAATAATAATTAGTTGCAATGTACATGATCGTGTTGATTAGTATATATCTATTCAGTTACCACAGTTACACTTTTTCTCTTGGGTAGTAGCCCTATGGAGAGCATCTCAATGCATCTTGCATTTCAAGTCTGAAGGTGGACATCAGCATTCAAAGTCTAAAGGCTTGCTCCTCCTCAAATGCCCAACGTGCTATGAATTTTCCATCATCTGGAGAGCCTCTGGGTTCCTATGCTCGAGCAGCCTTTGTTCGTTGAAGTCACCGTCTTTATTAATTATCCCTAACCTAACGGTCTCTTTGAAGTTTGAAGTATTTTCTCTGAGCATTTGCTATTGCCCAAAGTACTTCGTTTTGGAAGGGTTGGATTATTTTAATGTTTGTTTTTCCACTACACCACCATAGGTAAATTCCATAGGTCCATACAGGGATCAGCACTGTCTTGAACAGCAGCGCTTCGTTGTAGATGTTACTTTACCAATATTGACCCATTAGCCAATAAGTTCTTCTGAACTTGAAAGTGAGTTCTTCCTTTTTTTTGTTTACTTGGTCCTTCCTTCAAAGCGTGGCGTCCAAAGCCATTCCTAGGTATTTGGTAGAATTTGCACTGGGACATCAATCCGTTTTAGCTTACGGATAGACTACAGACTGTGGCTCCGCCAGGGAGATGTGCTCACTTTGCAATGTAGGGGAACTAGAAAATATTCGGAATTTTGCAGCACGGTTCCCGGTCCTTCGTGTGGCCAACTTTGGATTAACAGAGCTTTTGGATGAGCTGGTCATTAATATTTTGAATGGTTCAAATTAGCGAGGTACTGTGAGGTACCATGGTCGCATAGATATGAAATTGTATCTGTGTTTAACTGGAATTGATCAGGAATTACCAGTTTTGTAGGTAACTATACCCTTTCCCATCTTTCCCAAAAAGCTCAGTATTATTGAGAAAAAAGAAAAATATAACAGTTCGTGGGTTAGTTGCAGATTTCTAGCTGACTGGCTCAGCTCACAGCCATACCATGTGCATTTATATTTGTTTTGCCATTTATTTTTCAAACACACATGTTTTTCTTTCATTCATCCGTTTAATATAAGTGGTATTGTTGGAACGCGTTTCTTGGTGAAATTGGCGTGAGTGGATTTGGTTTCATTCACCTTTAGTCGCCACTTGAGGAGCTTACTTTCAAAAAGGCACATATCCAAATCTGGGCGAAAAAGTTTTTTTCTCAATTTTCTAGCTCTGAATACGAGTTGAATCATTTCCGAACAAAACAGAACACATCCACGTCAATTCCGGGACTAAAGATATGTGTTTGCATCAAAAGGTAACAAATCCGTCCCCTACATTTTTTTCAGTGCCTTGCAATCGAAATGGCTCATATCCTCCGAATTTTGTCAGGCGATAAGTCTTGAGTTTTCAAAAAGGCACTTATCCAAAAAGAAGCATTGCGCCTTCGTCTCGACGTTGAATATTTACACGAGGCTCGATAGATGGCAGGCATGACAAATGGAAATATGGAGTCAGTTAAGTTACCGACCTAGAGAGGGCGCGCGCTGCCCCTTTCGGCTAATCTGCTATCAGATAAGCTCGTAGGTTCGGACAGTTTTTCTTCTTGTTTTGGAACTGGTTTAACGCGTTGGTGTTCGGATTGATGGAGTGATGCATTATCATTACCACTTCGAGTCGGAAACTGAAGTTTTCCGTTCGATCGTGAAGAAGGGAAAACGCGAAGACAGCATTCCTCCTTCCGAAGCATTGACGTTAACCCGTACCTTGCCTCCAGAAAAGAAGAAAGACTTGCTTCATCTACTATGGACGTATTATGGAGAAGAATGGACTTCCATGCCCGAGCTTAATTGGTACCTTTAGGCCCATCATTTTAGAAGCTGATGAAGATGCTGAAGAGGAGATGGACCATGTGAGGTGATGGAATAGTATAGTTGCAACTTCCAAGCAGGTGGATGCATTAGATAATGCTCTGCCACGCTCAGAAGTTGATTCAGACGCTTGCAGGCGTCCGACTCTTGTCCCAAGGCGACAGATTCTAAAATCGGGAAGGGGCCAACTAACCATATCCATTACAACCAACCTGAGGAAACTTCAGTGCCCCGAAGAGGAAGACGTTGATTTTCATGTCTAGAAGATTCTATGGGGATTTTTTTCTCGTTAATTGAGATTTTTTTTTACAACATTTCCCTTTTGAAAAGCATACTTATTTGAGATTTTTTTTTACAACATTTCCCTTTTGAAAAACACTTGTTATTGGAATTTTGAATAAAAGATTTAATTAACGTTTATCTCACTGGGTACCCCTCCGTGGAAAGAAGTAATACCCTTCGTTCCAACGTTCAGCAGGTAAAGTTTTCAATAAAACCTGAAGAATGAATTCTTTTGGTTTATTATTCAATAATAAACCATTGTAATCGCTCTGGAAAAAAAATTCTAACCCCCCCTGAAAATTTCATGGTTTACGTTTCAAAGGGTGTACAATCCGAATCTGCAATAAAAAATTTTCCGTCCGTCCGCCGTACGCCGTACGCACGATATCTCCGAAACGGCTGGAGCACAAAATCTGAAATTTTCAGGAAAAATCCATCTTGGTCCGACGACGCCCCAATTCTTGAGCCAGCTCCCTCACTCAATTTAAAGTGCCCTTTAAGGGTTGTAAAAGTTTTGTAAAATCCCTGAAAACCTCAAAACTAGTCGAATCGGCCCAAATATTTTCCTATTTGAGGAACATACCGTGAGGAATCGAATGAGCCCTTCCCCACGTCCGTAGGTCAAACCATTCCGGATGTATGGCCCGATTTACGGTGCCAACATTTGCGTTTTTTCGTTTATTATTGTTTGTTTGTAACCTAGTGATGTCCGGCCGATAGCGTCGAGTTGTAGTGAATGTGGATACTGGAGTGATAGCCGATGTGAATACTTGTAGTGTAGTTAGTAGCCGATACACGGGTTGAAGCATTCTGATAATATATAGGTAAATATTATTCAATATTATTACTGAGGTTTATTATTCAATTGGCTTGCGTTCATGATTTGAATCTTACTAAGCTTCGGAGTGTGCGTGTTTTACAGGTGATAGAGCGATTATTGAATTTCAGGAGATATGCATAGACGGCGTAAATCGGTTCTCATCCAAAACACCTATTTGGATTGATCAGTTGATGATATTTGTGTGCCCCCTCTACATCTGTCTACCTTTGGCTACATCGTTTAAATTTGGATTTGGGGAAGTTTTAACGCAATACGAGTGCCAAAGGACTTGATAAATTATAGATGTTTTTATTGTGGGGGGTATTGAGGTTCAATAAAAGAACGCTGCAAATTCTTTCACTGGGGTTTATTATTCAAATGGCTTGCGTTCATGATTTGAATTTCTGAAAAGCTTTGGAGTCTGCGTGTTTCACAGGATAGGGCGATTATTGAATTTCAGGAGGCACACAAATATGATCAACTGATCAATCCAAATAAGTATTTTGGTCGAGGATGCACGTGCTCCATGTATATCTCCTGAAATTCAATAATCGCCCTATCCTGTGAAACACGCAGACTCCAAAGCTTAGTAGAAATTCAAATCATGAACGCAAGTCGATTGAATAATAAACCCCAGTAAAAGAATTTGCAGCGTTGTTTTTTTTCCTTTTTTCAAAAAGGCACAAATCCATGAGTTTTGATCAAAAGGAAACAATAAAACACAACGGTCAAAATCTGAGAAACATTTGAGCGCGCTGCAGCACTACAAAATATGAGCCAGTCGACAAGGATGGGAAGAGGTGGTACATGGAGAATTCTTTGAGTTGCTTGTGAGAGGCCCCCGGGTTGACTAGCTTTCGCCTTATGCCCAAGAGGCCCCACAACTCACAACTGGTGGGGGATGGGGGACGGCTATCTACTTCCCAGCGAGTTCACTACTACCACGAAGCCAACCGCTCACAAGGGCAGGCAGGTAACGCTTTGCCAAAGCATTGAGTCTGTTGCCTGGGGCTCCCCCCGCCCGTGGTACCATTTTGAGTAGTGCCAGTCTGCAGACAGCCCACACAAGGTGAACCATCCCCCGCCCGACACACCCTAAGCCTTGAATGGTCACAGGCCCGACATGAGTCTACCGCTTCTCATACCTGGTTGTTTCTTGGGGGTGGAGTTACCCCATTCACCAAACAGTCATGAAGGGGCGGTCCCTTATCCTAGCACCTTAGTACCAAGTGTTCTTGGACCTTGGTCCTAGTACCTTCTTTGTGACTAAAAAGCCACTACAGACGGCTTCAGTCAGCGTAAGAGCTGGTCCCCAGAAAAGGGGTGCCAGCTTCTGTCTTCCACCGTTATTACTCGAGTAGAACCACTCTCCCTCCTTTGTGACCCGAAGCTCACTTTGGACCGAGAGGTAGTAGGCCCCGAGTGTGACACTTTTCCTGATGGTAGATGTGTCAGCGTAATGGGCTGCCATGGTATCCAAAGCAGATGGCACCTTCTGACCCACCAACAGTACTCTGGCATCACACTCTACCTTCTTCGTGAATATAAGGTTCACTTAGGACCTCACAAGGTATCAGTCCCCGAATGGGACTCTTTCCTGGTACTTACTCCTGTTCTGTACCGGTACTTAAGCCCCACTCTTCCCACTTTACCTTGCGGAGGGTTGTGGCCACCCAAGAGGTGGTACAGAAAAAGGTCCAACTTCCGCCGGAATGAGGAAGGTTTCTCCTCTCTGAAGACATGTAAAAGTTCACAAACCGACGAAAATCATCCGCCCTACCGGTTCCTCCGGCCGGAGCAAATCTAGGAACTATAAATGGTGTCCAAAAAAGCGAGAATTTCGTAACAACGGAAGAGCACGATCAGACAAGGCAACTTGGTTTTGTCTTCCCAACTGTCACAAATAGTTCCGACTTAGTTTGTGGTAAGGTCTCGTCATGGACGCCACCAGTAGGAGTCAAAATGAGTCCCGCTACCGTAAAAATAAAATGATGTGAGGGTTACGCGTTAGTTAGTTGGTTACTTGGTTGTTTATGTGAATTGTTTGAATGTTACTAATAAAAAGTTCAGTTCTGTGTTTGACTTCTTGCTTGATTTATCTTGCCGATTTAAAAACTAATACTCTTATAATAATATCATGATCTTTGCGAGTGTATGTGGAAACAAACCAAGTGGAAAGTTGTGAGTGAGTGAGGAAGCTAAGGAACTATTGATTTGATCCCTATCTTGGTTTATTATTCAATAATAAACCATTGTAATCGCTCTGGAAAAAATAAATGCTAACCCCTCCTGAAAATTTCATGGTTTACGTTTCAAAGGGTGTAGGATCCGGATCTGCAATACAAATTTTTCCGTCCGTCCGCCGTACGCCGTACGCACGATATCTCCCAAGCGGCTGGAGCAAAAGATCTGAAATTTTCAGGAAAAATCCATCCTGGTCCGACGACGCCCCAATTATGAGCCAGCTCTCTCGCTCAATTTAAAGTGCCCTTTAAGGGCTGTCAAAGTTTTGTAAAATCCCTGAAAACCTCAAAACAAGTCGAAGCTGCATAATTTTTACTCTATTTGAAGAACATACCATGAGGAATCGAATGAGTCCTTCCCCACGTCCGTAGGTCAAACCGTTCCCGATGTATGGCCCGATTTATGGTGCCAACATTTGCGTTTTTTGTTTTATTATTGTTTGTCTGTAACCTAGTGATGCCGATAGCGTCGTGTTGTAGTGAATGTGGTTACAGGAGTGATAGCCGATGTGGATACTTGTAGTTTATAGCCGATACACGGGTTGAAGCATTCTGATATGCATGAAACGCTGATAATATATAGGTAAATATTATTACTGGGGATTATTATTCAATATTATTACTGGGGTAAATAAGTATTCTTTCACTCGGGTTTATTATTCAATTGGCTTGCGTTCATGATTTGAATCTGTACTAAGCTTCGGAGTGTGCGTGTTTCACAGGTGATAGAGCGATTATTGAATTTCAGGAGATATGCATAGAGTACGTCAATCTGTTCTCAACCAAAATAGCTATTTGGATTGATTAGTTGATCATATTTGTGTGCCTCCTGAAATTCAATAATCGCTCTATCGCCTGTGAAATACGCACACTGCAAATTCTTTCAGTGGGGTTTATCATTCAATTTTATTCATTTGAGTTGCGTTCATGATTTGAATTTCTACTAAGCTTCGGACTGTTCGTGTTTCACAGCTAATAGAGTGATTATTGAATTTCAGGAGGCACACAAATGTGATCAACTAAACAATCCAAATGGTTATTTTGGTTGAGAACGGATTTACATGCTCTATGCATGTCTCCTGAAATTCAATAATCGCTCTATCACCTGTGAAACACGCACACTCCAGAGCTTAGTAGAAATCCAAATCATGAACGTAAGCCAATTGAATAATAAACCCCAGTGAAAGAATTTGCAGCGTTTTTTACTTTGGAACTCATTACCCTGATAGGGTAAAATTTACATCAGTTTTTTGTTAACTAGCTTCATTTGTGAATTTTCTACTTTATATCATCAATTCTAATAAGTATTATCATGATACCGGTTTATTCATATATATATATATATATATATATTTTTTTTTTTACACCCTTTAGCTCTTTTTGTGCTCGTTTTCAAAGGTTCATTATTGAAAATAGCTAAGATAGATATTGCGGGATCAGCGTTACATTTCCTATAAGAATAGAGATTTTCAGAATAATTCTTTTTCAGAAAATTTTTTTGCCGGAAAATGATAATTAGGCCTCGTTGTGCGGCAGAAGGCGTATGCCTTAGGGGGGGTTATTGTAAATAATAACCTAAAAATATATGGCTGCAGAACCTGACAGATAAACTGGACAATTGCACTTGATTACACTGATGCGACTCTCGTGACTCAATTTGTAACGAATGATGGTAACTTTTTACTACCAGCCAGGTACAGACTGCTACAGATTTACAGACAGATATACGTCACTTTGTGTTCTTGTGTAACGTACAGGTTAGTTGGAACCTTTTCCTTAACTTTGTACGGGTGATGACAAAGAAAGCAATCGTAATTGAGTTCCGAAAACCCGAGGTCTTTGTGAATGCCAACCATAAATGAAATAGGTACCCTTTTTTAAACTGTTTCCTCGAGCCAGTAATCGCTATTCGGTTTTTTTGGTTGAGAACAAAAAGCGATTGAGAGAAAACACCGCTGGAGCACATTGCTCCATCCGAAATGGGCGAACATCAATACCTGAGCCTCCTCCTCACCATTGCTCTACTTCATCTACCCCTTTTGCTTCACCCTCTCCTAACTTCTTCCGATCCTTCCATAAACTCTCTCTATAGCACTAACTTCACCTTGTTAAATGGCTCCTCAGCTAGATTTTGCGCTTCGAGTGTCTTTCCTGGCGAACCGTGTCTTTCCTCAGCCAGTTTCAGACGTCTGAGCCGACACTCGTCTAACACGAGCATGTGAAACTTCCCAGTGCTTTCTTTTCATAGGATAACAATGCTGCTTAGGGGAAAGCGCATTTATTCTACATCCTTATTAATGTCAAATGCTGCAAAATTATTACGCAAAGGCTTCACACACTTCTTTATTAGATAAACCTTCTAAGGAGGTAAGTATCGCACGAAGTTGATGGTTTTATTGCCAGTTACGAAAAGACAGATCGGCATAATAGAATAGAGACACCTCTCCCCTGCACACCTTTTTAGATTTAAAACGAAGGACAGCGGCTGATGTAATAATTACATTATTACTTGCAATTATTGCTTGAGAAATCGGTCTTATTTTTAAAACGAAAATTTTTTGTAATTGGAAAGGAAAAAACACTGCCCCAAAAAGTAATAAAAACTGTGTCATAAATAACGCTCCGCTATAACTGTGTGAATTACATACGCCCTACTCGCGCCGCTTTCAGGCGTTCAATCGCCCGTGATTTTAATTTGTTTCCGTTAAACTGACAGGAACCATTTAAAGGTTAAATTGCGGGCATTTGAACGTAGTTTAAAGTTGATTTGATATTAAACTTTGAAATGGTCAGTTCAACGGATTTAATTAAAAAAAAAAAAAAAAAAAAAAAAACCGAAACAAGTACCAAAATTTTGCGGTTTTGACCACGGCACAGTTATTGCAAGTTTTGGAAATAGAATCCATATTCTTACTACCGATGGAGGTCGTTATACATATTAAAAATCCTTAGTATCAGATTCAATATTCCAGGTGCACTCATTTGTGGTGGTTTCTTCTGGAATATCATGTTTGGCCCAGTTATCCCCGCGATCGATGTGTCCTAAACCTGTGAGACCACAAGTGTTTTTTAGCCTGAAGTGGATGTCAGGTTTGATTAATTCTGACGGAAATATCGTTAAAATGGTGGCAACGGTTTAATTTAAACCAGAAATTCGATAATGAAGGGGGCTGACGTTACATTTCGCCATCGAGCGAGGAACGTAACAAAAATTCAGCTCGAGAATTGACTCGGATCGGACAAATTGAATTAACCATGAATGGAAAATTATCATAATTCGTTTCGGTGGAAACGGGGGCTCGAGGACGAAATGCCCCCCTGTTCGTGAATTTGCGAGATTCCCATTACGAGGGTTCGAGGGGGAGCAGGTCGCATAGCGGGGTGAAGGAAGTAGTGTGCGTGGAAGTTGTGTTGATAGGGCGTGTGTGTGTGCGGATATGTGGGTGTGTTATGGGGTCGCACAGTGGCCCAGTGTTCAAATCTGACTGGACAAGCGTCAAAAACTGTTTGTTTTGTACCAGGTTTCGTACCTCAACGTTTTTCGGGGTGGAAATTCCAAATTGTTCTCCATTATTCGAGAAAATCCAGCTCCTAATCTGTTGTGGACTTTTCCGACGATTTTAATAAAAGTTGAAAATAGGCAACAAATATAGCAGGTTGGGCTACTTACATTGATTACACTTACTGTGTACTTACATAATTTCATGGCCGTATTTATGAACCATATTTTTTATGAAAACATAGTGGAATGCAGGTAGTTTAGAACTATTCGCATGCTTATGCATTTTACGTACCAACGCTTACTGCGCGCGTGCAATTGATGTACATTCATATGTAAACAAAAAGGAAGAGGCTGTGTTTCATAGAATGAATCAGGCTCGAAGACAGTACCTACAATAATATTTTCCCACTACATTGATACCTAGAGGGGAATAACAGTAAGTGGAATTAGTTCTCTCGGAAATGACCTCTTGAGGCACCAAACAAAAGGAATTCAGCTTTGCATGCACAGTTTGTCTACAAAACAGGGCTCATAATTGAAAACGCTTGTATTCAGAGTTATTCACGATTCAAGGTTTTTTCTGTTATCGACCTCACTTTATTGAAAAAGACATAGTCCCTCATTCCCAGATTAATCTTAAATGTGGAGAGACCGTTGGAAAGACCGTAAAATTTCATACCTTTGCTATACAAAATGAATGTTTTCAGTTGAGTTTTACGGGGAGTAAAGCAACCTAAAAAGTGAACTAAGTAACTTAGCTCTGTTGGGTTTTGTGAACCAAGGAGGTGGTCGCGATTGGAATGGTGGTCAACAGGTGGAAAACATTCTAGATACAGTCGGAGGAGACCCGACGCTCAGCATCCGCAGGATCGGAGCTGCATCCTCTACTTGGCACCAGTTGGTTCACAGAACCCTGCAGAGCCAAGTCCTGTTTTGGAAATGGTACAAGAACTGCTTGATAAGTTGGCCGATACCATGCCCGAAACCTTCTCCCAACCCCATCTCTAAATTTCAACCATGGATGGGAAGAACAGATGCTGCTCCAATGACATCATCTGGTTCACAGAAGGGTTTAAAATGGAAGTAGGAACTGGTGCAGGAGCACACGAGGGTAAACCCAGGTAGAATGTTTCTATTCCACAGGCGAAGCACACCCCTGTATTCCAAGCAGAAATTGTGGCAATCGAGGCAGCAGCTGCTGAGAGGCTTAGGAGGGGACACAAAAAGGCCCACGTCTGCATCCTCTCAGAGAGTCAAGTTTCGATAAAAGCATTAATGGCACCAAATATCTCATCACGAGTGGTTTGGGACTAGTTGCAAACCCTTAACAACATAGCCAAACTTCGGGTTCGCCTGGATTGGGTGCGGGGGCATAGGAATATCTGGTAACGAGTTTGTAAGAAGGGGCTCCCAAACTCCATTTGCAGGAGCTGAGCCGGCAGTTGGCATACCAAAAACCGCCTTCAGAAAGACCGTCTACATGTGGGTCAACCAACAAACCACAAGTAGATGGCTCAATATTGAAGGGCATGTCCACAGTAAACTCATGGTGGCGGAACCGAATTCCAAAATTACTGATTGGCTACTTGGAAAAACCGTAGGGAACTAAAAACAATGGTCGGCCTCATAACCGGCTTTGTACACCGAATTGGGATCATACAAAGTTCAACCCTGTGTAGGTTATGTGACGAGACTGACGAAACGGCATCCCTCATAATATTTGAGTACCCAGCACTCACCTCTCGCAAATTTGAACTCCTTAGGGCACGAACTCCAATGAGGTCCATTCAGAGCGAACAACTAATAAGGGCCTCAAACCCCTTACCAAGGGGCTGAATCACCTTGATTAAATGCAAGACTCTCAGGAAACTACAATAAGCCAACAGGCTTCTGTGCTGGTGGCCCGTAACCCCCGCCCTGAGAGTTTTAGTGCACATCTACATCTACCCCTACCACTTGACAAAAGTATGTAACATGATCAATCCGATCATTATTATCTGTCTTTTCTGCAGCTGTCAAATCAAATGTTTAATGACAAATAGCTTGCTTTCAATCATAGGTGCAAAACTTATTGCTGCCGGACAACTAAAGGCAGGTTGAATTCTGGATACCTCACTCAGTTCTCCTACCGAAAAGGCCATGTGTTGTGGACAGATAAAGCCCTGTTTACTCACACGGATATCCTCAATTTGAGGATTGAAAGTGTCATCATGTATGGGATTCAGTTTGAAAAAAATTATAAAATTCTTCGTCAAACTCATTTTTTTCATGACGGATTATTTTTCTCTATATAAAATCGATTTTACCGTGTGGCCGTATTAGTTCAGACCTTTGTGAATGCATATTGGAACCTTACTTTGTGGTTCCTTCCAAGTCGTTTACATGATTTTTGTCCAGCTAGATTTGGATTCTGGACTGCTGTGGGTCGATAGGAAGTAATCAGGAAGATAAGGCTGATGGACCACCGCTGGGCTACCTTCCGGCCCTCTTTGAGGCTTCGAACCCTCACTGGCTCGCGGACACCCCGTCAGGTTCAATAGGTTTCTCTGGGCCTTCGACTATCCTCAGGCGCCTCAAGACCGCCCGCCCCCCACAGTTGTCACTCACGCCCAGAAAATCGGATTACTAGTAAACGTATTGGCATATTATGGATGCACTACCTATGTCCAGTTTTTGTAACATCACGTTCAAAGACTATATGCCCGTACAGTACCGACCTCGAAGAGGCTGTATGCAGGTACAGGTTGAACAGAATGAAAACTATGACTCGATCTGAGATAAAAACTTTGTTCTTGCGCCAAAAAATCTAGCATTCTGAACAAGAAGATGAGTTTGGCAAAATACATTGGTCAAATTTGAAAGATATGATGAAACCCGTTTGTTTTAAATCGACGTTCTAAGCTCTCTTTCCGTCAAACAATGGTATAATTTGACTGTGGTTTGGGTTCGTTGGTGAATCCGGTTCTTAAGACATTGCGATGAGGTAAGAGATTATAAATACCATTTTTCTTCAATCGGACGGTTCCAAATCGCGTACAATCAATGGAAATTCATCCTTGAATTCACCCAGAGCGGCTGCACCCACTTTCCCGTCCGAGTTGATAAACTCTTTATCTTACCATTTCGAAACCCTCAATTCATTTTCCTTCAACCCAACTTCTCTAATATTCAAGATAAAGTCAAAGCTCGGAGGCGGAGCGGGAATTCATTATCTTCGAAAACTAACTCGATCGATGCCAAGCGTGATTTATCAAAAGGAAATGAGAATATTTCACCTGGTTAAAGCTTCCGAGCGAGAAAGAGAGGGTCGGGGAATACCTTAATAACCATGAGAAATTCTCCAACATCCCTCCTTTACCTCCCACTTTCCTGTTCTCTCTTCTCACGCCATTTTCAGCCTTTTCGTAGTTTAATCAAGCGGCTTGAAAGAGCTCCCTTCAAGCTGTTACAATGCACTTGTTACACCGCCAGAACACAGCTCAAGTTTCATGCATTGCAAATGGGGAACTTGGTTGTCTTGAATGATGAGCATTTATAGGTGTTTCCGTTAGTGACAAGAAAATTAACTACCTATCAAGAATCTCCTATCTGATCTGTAATATGTAGTTGAGAGGTTTGGCATTTCTCGTGAGATTCTGTTTCATGACTTGCTCATGTGTCGATCGTAGACCGACAGAAGTGATCAAACCAATTGTCGTAGAACGATGGAGGAGCCCACTTTGATTCTCATAGGAAGATGGATTTCCCCGACTTGACTGCAGTAGAACGACAGAGGTGCCCAAGTTGATTGTCGTAGGACGACGGAGGTGCTCAGCCAGATTGGAGGGACGTCCGAAGCGTCGAACTCAAGCGTCGTGGGGCTGAGGCGTCGAAAATTGGAAAGTCCCCGAGAGTGGAAGGCGAAATGAGAGGGTGAGCGGGACAGGAGCGCGGGGATGAGCGGGAGGGGCGGTGAAACCTCTTTACCTGTTGCTCTCTCCTTCGCCTCTTCCTTGACAAGAGAATGTCGTGACATACGACCTTATTGATGTCGGTATTGATTATTGCTGACGCTAAGTGAGTAACAAGAGCCGCTCCGGAGATACCAGCGGGAGGGCGCTATATTTTCTCCTTATTTTAACCCCCCACCTCTTATCACCCCTGTAAAAAGGGCAATAAAAACCCTGTCAATTCCATCACGGGTTTAGTATTTTTCGAGTGAATGAACGAAAAAAATGTTTATTTGACACATTTTCCTCAGTATGATAGCATAAACGAGGGAAGGCACGACCTTCATCAGTTTACCTTCCCCGGAAAGTCGGTTATAACCAGTGTTGGCAAAAATGGAATTTCAATTCCAATCACAAATTTCAATTACAATGATGTTCATGTAGTTGTAATTAAAATTAAAAGAAAGTAATTGTAATTGGTCTTTGGAAATTACTTTTCCTGTCGCCAAGTACGAGTACAATTAGTGTAATTGGAAAAAGTAATGCTGTTGACCAATTACAATTATTAATTCAAATTGTAGGCATAATCACTTCAATTACTCATGGCAAAAACTCAGTTTATAGTCGTTTATTCCTAAAGTGAGCTTTCATGAGCATGTCGAGAAGAAAAATATATACCTCCCTCCCGTAACGTTGCCACCTCACGTTTTAAAGTGTGTAGATTACGAATCTGCAATGTTCCTCCAGGCTATTAAATTGATCGAAAAAAATCACCAATACCGCACAAATGCTCCATTTGATTTCTAGTTGGTCCTTACATCTCGCCAGCCCAATCCCCTCATAGTATGGGAAATACAAAAAAAAAAAAAAAAAAAAAAGTTGGAAAATGGGTTTGTACAACTCTGTCATCACTTTTTGCTTAATTCACAGCTTTTCCATGCTCTTTATTTTCGTTCCATGTACTCAATCCCTGCTGATTTTCTTGCTCGTTATCCTGAATAAATATGAACAATTGCAGATTTTTCGCCTAGTTATTGGTAATTTTCGGTGTAATTACCAATTAAATTGAAGAGTGCAGGGGGAAAACCCTGTCATCGACATTTCGGGTCGAATCAGGTTCGAAGTGGTTTCTATAACGCTTTGAGGAGTGGAATCCGATGCGACACTCAGTTTTGGGGAATAACCCCATCTTCACAGCGAAAACGTGTGTTGGCTGTTAGGTATATCGGGGGGGAAAAACCATCGTGGAGCGCGTGTTGGGAAGAATCCCGTCATTGCAGTTTAAACGTCCCCCCCCCCTCCCCCCTCGACGCTGTTTATCATCTTATCTTCCTGTGTGTTTCACTGTTTCATTGTGAGTAAAACTGTTTTTGTACGCTCAGGATCAAACACTAACCTGTGAATTGCGTTCCGCGCTATTGTGAAAATGGACAGTGAAAATTCGACGAAATTGAGTGATAGTGGCGATGAAAAGAAGCCTTCTACCAGCAAGAAGCAAAGAATAACAGGTAGAGTGAAAGATGTCATGGAGGCGTTGAGGTCCGAGAGCCATGAACTCGGGTCGGATTGTCTTTGCAAGAAGCTTCGTTGTTTTGAAGCAATTCCTGAAGATCAGCGCGAAAGAATCAATCGCGAATTTGATGCACTAGGGGATGTAAATAAACAAATCACGTACTTAAGTGGTCTCATCAGTGTGTTGCCAGTGTTGCGGAGAGGAAAAAACGGGATCAAACGAAGTTCAACATAGCTTCTTTTCCATACCAAGTTCTTGTACTGCATGATGGTGGACTTGGGAAAAAAGACAACAAAAGACTCCGAAGGTAGTCGTGGAGCTGAAGAGATCTTACGATGGGACGCTCTCTATTAAAGCCGCCAAACTCAGAAATCTCCATCATCTCTCACAATTTTCGGAGAATCCCGACGCAAGACGTTTTCACCAAAACTTCAGGTTGGATGAACATGCATCTGACGGCGACGATGGGGACATCGACGACCCTCCCATTGACTCAGCGAACCCAGGTGAAGACTAGTGAATCCACCAGTGCCTTTGATCAACAAGCAAGCTTAAACCAGATCTCCTTTTAATGCTTCTGGTGTAGTGGGTTGCCTGGCGTACATTTCGTCTTTGAGATAACCCCAAAGGAAAAAATCCAGTGGGGTGAGATCGGGAGATCTCGCAGACCAATTGACCGGGCCTTGCCCGCCAATCCATCGATTGCCGAATTGGTTGTTCATTTCCCTCCGTGTAGCTGGAAAATTGGTTGAACTGTAATGTCAATCCCCTGATGATGATTGTTGATGATGGAAACTGGCTGGATGGAAATTTCTGTTGATTAGAAATTTGATGCTAATTTCAAAAATGTGGTCAACATATAAAAAATATTGAAGATAATTGGAGAAAAGCGTTTTTTCTAGAAGAATTCGTCGATTTTAGTGGTTCGCAAAAAGTTAAACTCTTAATGGTGAATGAGCAGAACAGCATCCTTCTAACAATGTGGATATTATTCCAGAAGAAGCAACTGCAGGCACAATGTTAGATCTTGCACGAATGGCTAAAACTTCTGACTTGAGAAAGTCTTATGGGCTCCACCAGGACCATCCAGGAAATGTAAACCACCATTTCCATCGTCAATTGCCGTCATCAATGTATGATAAATTTCATTTTGTTGGTGATTCAGCAGGGGTACATTCGTTTGAACTAATAAATTTAATTCCTAGTGATCATGTTCACTTTCCCGTTCAAATTCTCGATTAAATGATTCATACATTTGGCGATTTCATTCCTGCTAAATTACATTCCTGACTAATAAATTGCCGCTCATGAGGTGATACGTGTCTTCGATACAGATAAAATACACAACAGGTTCCCATAAGGCACCAATAGCGCTAGTAGTGGCGGAAGTTATGAACAAGCAGGAGAGGCATGGAACTATAGTTGTTTTAGGAAGTCGGATCCGATTTCCAAGCATGATCGTTCCAGAATTACTCTAAACCTCATCAGAGAAATAGATGAAGTCATTTTAATGACGATTCTATTCATCAAATTTGTTTAGTCCATTCCAATACATTCATGTCACTTGAAAACTCCCCTGGGCATAGGCTCTTATCGCAGCTGGTTTTCGCGGTTGGGATGTGAGGTGGCGGATAGAAAACGCCCCCCACCTCATTCCACCATTAATCAGACGTAGGCTCAGTGGCTCATCAATTCCCCGAGTTTCTCCATTGAGCTCTCCACCAAGTGATGAATGGAAGCGCACTTGAACTTTAATTTAGTTCAACAACAGTCGAAGTTCACAATCACTTGATAGTGCGCTCTATTTCCGACTGTGATTTACGATCGACAAGTTTGAGAATGCTCCGATGAAATGAGGTTGATTGATCCCTTTTGTGGAGGCCTCGCGAGGTAAACCACGGTTCTCCCCGGGAACAAAGTACCTTATCGATCCAACTGTTGCATTGCAAGTTTACCGTCAGGTTGTCATAAACAGTGTGCTGAACTTTGTTGTTTTGGTTGTCGTGTGCCAGACATCTTGTTGAACCTGGAATTGGAATAAATATTGCTCAAACTAACAGTTTAAATCAATACTAATTCAAGTATACTATTTGTAGTGCGTCTCTCCAGACGAGTTCTCTCGTTAAGAATTCAAATTTTTAATGGTGGTTTTTTTTTCGTGGTTTTATTTGTTGCAACTGATTGTAAAATACCTCATCTAGCAATATTTTATCTCATAAGTGGACACGGTATACAGGGATGGACTTCAGCAAACCTACCCCTCAGAATAGGACTGTAAAACTGAGAAACTACATCCAGCTTACACTATAACTCGCACAGCACAATCAGATCCAGTGGCTTTTTTAGCTTGAGGCGCCGCAGTTCTCCTTCTTTGTCCAAAATGTTGAGCATCTCCGGGTTCTCGTGCTGGTAGCGGCGCTTCTGAGCATATTTTATGGTGATTTCGTTGATTGTTTCCATCCTCAGGTCTTTATGAAAATAATCATTTCGCATAAACCAGGGGGCACCAACCATACTTCTCAGGATTTTATTTATGTTAGACTTTTCGGCAGAGCCCCAGAGTGGAATTCCGTAGGAAATCTGCTTGTAGGTGAGGAGTTCATTGTGAAGTGAGAGACCCCCCGAGAACTCTGTATTTTTTTTTAGAAAGTCCCTAACAGGACTTTACCAAAGTGCATTTTTGTGTATTTTAAATTATTTATTCCAAAATATATATATATCGAAAAACATTTCTCAAAATATTTTCAAAGACGATAATTTTTTATTTCTATAGAGCTTACAAATACAAACTCATAATTTTAGTCACGTTAACATCTTTGTTCGCTATTCATAATAGGGGACATTTCAAGTTGCTAAGTTGGCAGCATAGCGGGCTGCCGCTATCACGAGGTTTGGTGGTTTGGTTGGGACTGGCGTTGGATTTTGCTTCCGAGTCTACTAAAGTAGCGGAAGCATTGTTTTCACTTTCGGAACGTAAAAATTTTTTTGTCTCCAAAATCAAAAATTCCACTCGCATTTTGCGTTTTAGACCTTTCTGAACAATTTTGGTTCCGTGTCTGTCTGTGTGTCTGTCTGTCAGCAAATCCTTGTTACGGGCAAAACTACACGAAGTTATAGTCCGATTTTGATGAAATTTTCAGGGACCCTGCGGGTTAGGGTGTAGATCGTCCCCTATAGGTTTCATGGCCCCCGGATCAATAATAGCCTCTGCGCATGCGCAAACGTGAAATCCTTGTTACGCGTATAACTCTGGGAGTTCTTGACTAATTTCGATGAAATTATCAGGGATTGTTCGGTTTGATGTGTAGATGGTCCCCTATGAGTTTCATGACCCCCGGATCAATAGTAGCCTCTGCGCATGCCCAAACGTGAAATCCTTGCCACAAGCTTAACTCCGGGAGTTCTTGACCGATTTCGATGAAATTTTCAGGGATTGTTTGGACTTATTAGGTATATTTTATAGTTTGTTCAATAGTTGAACATGCTTACCTTTATTTTCTCAAGTTATGCTCCTGCATAACAATAAATTTACCCTAATTCAATATTTACTTCGCCTAATTGACCGAAGTTCTTTAGTCAATATTAATTTTCAATGATCTATACAGTCATGTTATGGGTACGAGGAAGCTATGTGCCACACCCACTTGGCAGAGGTTTTTGAGTTTGTGTCATTCGACAAATGTGGCAGCATCTTAGCATCTCGTGAGTTGACTGAGTTGTGTAGTGTGTGATGGTGGTTGTTTGAATGCAAACAAACTTAAAATATCCTTACAACCTTTCGAATAATCATGAAGAAGGTAAGTAGAACAGTTTTATTATGTATTTGTGTAATTAAAAATTAGGAGAAAGAGGCTTGAATGTAGTAAGAAGGTAAAGCGAAATTCAAGGGCCAAAAACGGTAGAGGACAGACACGGCCATGGGTTTAGCTTTACTTTTAGCGACACGTCGGAAACACTTTCTAAGCCATTTCTACGAAGTTAATACATGACTAAATACACTTCAAAAGTTTTTCCGAGTTTTGCTTTTATATTTTAAGGTGCTTAAAATTGTTAGGAAGGGGTACGCGGCGTTCATCGGCTTCATACACATAGAAATATAATAGTTGATGTTAATAAAGTTATTGATAGATTAGCTGAGTCTGGCAATAGAAGGCTGGATTTTGTAATTTAGACAATCACTGACATATCAATACTTGTTTAACTCCTGATTCACTATTTTTCATATTATTGTTCATTTTCACATGTAATTCCCAATTCAGCCAGATAAATCATGTTGTATGAATGTGCGAAAAAACAAAATATTATTTGTGACTTAAATAAAACATTTATCGTTTAACATGAAACGATGCCTAAGTGTGTGGATTAAAATAGTATCATGGAGTAACAAATTTATCAGGTAAAATACTGTCTGGTGTGCAATGCCAGAATACCATAGTTGTTGTGGTGTTTCAGATAAATATCTAATCGTAACCAAGTTGAAGTTCATTTAGCATATGAGTCAGTATCATTTCAAAGGAATAAATAAATTATTTAATCGTTAGGTACTTATAATTAGAATCATAATTACATAACATGCATATCAAAGTACTACTAATAAACATGTTAATTAATGTACTAATAAACATGTATTGTTGGGGGGGGGGGGGTTTGCTAAAAATGAACACAAGTTTCACTTGTGGCCCCCCCCGGGAAACTATCCTGGAGCCGCCCCTGGAACTGACTTGGATTGGTTCAGCTTTATTCTCCACTTCTTAGTCCATTGTGTAGCCTTGGTGGCGACTTCTTGCAGTTTTTGGGTCGCGGTCTCTACTTCTTGTTCAGTGGAGAGTATGGCGTGTCGTCAGTGAATGCATTATTGGTGGGTGATAAAAAAATGTTTCCTAGTCTTTTAAAAGATAAATTATCGAGAGAAATAAACCAAAATAAAATTTTGGAGTTGTGGTCCTGTATGTATGTGAATGTGAAATCGTCAACTACCAGCCTTTAATATACCGATTAAAGTGCTTGCAAACTGAATACTACTAAGTATTGAGTGAAAGTGATCAGGTTGATTGATGTTTGAATAAGGGAAAGAAATTTTATTTTCCCAAAAAAAACCCTCGAATTTGTGCAAGATCGGACATCTATACGTAAAATGATGATTGACGGATTTCACGAACTTTTCATCCTTAAACTAACACACACACAATCTTTGAATAATGAATCTTATGGAAACTGGAGAAATGGAACTTGTAACAATGTGCATGCGAATACATAGACAGATACACGACTGTTCACATAAGTACACTTAAGATAGAACTCTTAGGGAATCGTCATAAAGGTAACAAGCAATTTCTAAAATATTATTAAATAAGTCAATGAGGTACACGATTTTCGGTGGCTCGTATTGAGTATTAAGGCAGAGCAAGCACACTTGCCACACCTCCCTAATTTATCGAATCGGAATAGATTTTGAAACCTTCGTATCCAAACGGGGAAAAAAACGTTTGGGAGTGGGTTACAAATGTTGTTCTTCTTGGTTGATTTCGAAGGTTCATTATTGACATTAATGAACCAAAACGTTCGGTTACGATGGAGCGAAACATCACCGAATGTTCCGGTTATTATTTTTTTACTCGATGATCGGAACGTGGCTGGGGTGAGCATCGAGCAACAGGTACGGAAAAACGATCTCGTTCATTGTTGTACCTGCCCCCTTCCGGATCTTCAACAGATTCATAATTCTTCCACCTTCACTCATTTCCAGCCTCCACCCCAGCTGTACCTACTAACAGGGTGCACCAGACTCGACCGGCCCAACTTCTGATATTGATCTCATCTGAAATAAAAATATTAAAGGAATACTAAAACCTTTTCCACATCGTGGTTAATAGGAGCACCGTAGTAATTCTTGGAGCAATAAATACGATTGTTGAATAAATAACTCAATCTATTACTGAACCTTGAGTAGCATTATTTCTTGAACCTTATATATCCTTATATAAAATAACCGTAGTAATTAATAAGGTCAAAAAGGGGAATAATATCAAGAAATCGTAATCAGTAAAGGTAGAATTGATATAACAATTCCTTTCAAGTATTACATCCGTCTGGGTACCGTAAATGAGCATAGTCGTGGTTTCCAACAATGTCACTTCTTTGTGTGTGTGTGTGTGTGTGTGTGTGTGTGTGTGTGTGTGTGTGTGTGTGTGTGTGTGTGTGTACTTGAGCTGGGCACCTCATCAGGAGTAATTCGTGGTATCACCCGGGGCTCTTACCTGAACTGGTGGTCTTTTTATAGGGTCACTTCCTTTCATCCCTCTCTTCCTCTTCCATCATCCTCAACTTCCCATACCCAAAGGCCGGCGTCAGGTAAAACTGGGCGTCCTCCCCACTTTTTTTAATTTAGTATTTCGTTTTTATATTTTAACTAGTTTAATGGCCCTGCTACGCAGGTTAAAAAGAAATAGGTGAATAACACAATTTTTTTTTTCGTGATTTATTATTGCGACTGAAAAATCAAATACATTTCATCTAGCAATTTTACATATCAATAAAGGTACACTCCAAGAGGGTAGGTTTACAGCAAAATCTAGCCCTTTATTATATAGCTCAATTAATCAGCACTGAGTTCGATTGCACTTCTATTCACGCAGCACAACTAAATCCAGTGGTTTGTTTCGCTTGAGACGTCGGATTTCACCTTCGTTGTCCAAAACGTAGAGCATCTCCGGGTTCACGTGTTTGTGGAGGCGATGTTCATGCTTCCTTGCGTATCTTGCAATAATTTCATGGACTGTCTCCATCCTCAAATCTCGATGAATATCATCGTTTCGCATGTACCAAGGGGCTCCAACTATACTTCTCAGTATTTTATTCTGAAAGGTTTGGATTTTCTTAATATTTGATTTCTTGGCACAGCCCCAGATCTGTATCCCATAGGTCCAAATAGGGCGAAGGATCTGCTTATATATAAGCAGTTTGTTGTGAAGTGAGAGATGGGAATTCCTTCCCATTAGCCAATACATCCTTCTGTACTTGATTTTAAGTTCTTCTTTCTTCTTTTCTATGTGTTTATTCCAGTTTAATTTGAAGTCAAGTGTCAAACCCAAGTATTTAACTGCTTCAGTATGCGGTATTTTATTCGAATTGATCTCAACATCCAAGATTGGGACTTTTCGGTTAGTGAAGTTGATGTGGGCTGATTTTGATTCGTTCAGCTTCATTCTCTACATCTTGGCCCATTTACAAACCTCAGTAGTAGACGTCTGTAGTTTGCGTGTTGCAGCTTCTATATCATCTCCAACAGAGAGGATAGCCGTATCATCTGCAAAGGTGGCAACAGTTGTGCCTTCTTGTTGGGGTAAGTCCCTTGTGTACAGGAGGTAGAGTACTAAACAACACAATGAGGGAGTATAATAACAATACTAAAAGTCAAAAAATCGTATATCCCAAATCCCCGAGGAGAGGACCACGTCGCTTGCCCTGGGAGACGCTTCCCCCAGCTGCCCTCCTTCCTTCACTGGCGGGGTCGGGGGAGGGGGAGCAGGTCGGTTGCCCTGGGAGACGGGGGCGAGAATTCCACCCGCCCAGCGTTACCACCCCCTGAAACGTCGATATACTCTGATAAGCTGGTTTTTATATAGTGTGATGGCGTGCCCCCTCCGTCTTCGAGGGGAGATCATAAAAAAAAGTGTGTGTGTGTGAGAGAGAGAGAAGGTATGTATTTGCATTGTCAAGCGCTCTGCAGAGCCCGTGTCGCTAGTCAAGAGAAGTAGTTCCATGATCATGGTAAATAAAATAACTCTCTTATGTTAGCACATCTTGAATAATAATAGGAAAATAAAACAAAAACCTTAATTCACATACACAGCGCTGAAGTTGTTTGGTAATCATCCAAGCATAAAGCCAATGAGCCAAGAAAATATACGTTTTCCTGAATTCTTTGTAATAATCAGTTTGCGATTTTATACAATAAACTATTTACTATTACTACTATATTTTTTGTAGAGGGATGGGGAAAATAAAGTTGGTGATTTCATATCCACCGGTAGGTAATTGTTGATCATATGAATTAAATGTCGTTGTGTGACTTATGGTCGTAAGAGATAATGCGGGGCACGGATTCATGATTCCCTGCTCATGAACAAATCTAGTTGGGTACTGGTGGGGGGTCGAGGCAAAAACAATGTCAGGTTTGAGTAATGAGTAGAAAAAAAGGTCAGCAAGGCAGTGCGGGAAGAGAATTGTGGTGCACGTGCCAGGAGACCCGGAACATCAATCAGCCCTGATTCCAGACCCTGAAGGAACAATACATCTGAACACAAACGAGGGTCAGGGAAAGACAGCAGGTTGAAGCGGTGGGCAAGTAGATCATAGTCCAGGTCCTCGCGAGGGATGGAGACCTTGTAAGCCGGGTATCGGAGAAAAGCCCTGTAGACTCGCTCGATTAGGACAGTGTTGCATTCATAATGAGGGCTTCAGATAATGGACGCGTACTCCGGAATCGGCATCACTAGTGTCTTGTTAAGAGTCACTAGGGCCGGTGCATTAGGGAACTCTCTAGCACGACTTTCCAGTACAGTCTAGTCTAGCGTTATAGTGTTTGAACAGAAGCATAGGATGCTGGATGGAAGGTTTTTCTATATTTATTTTGAATTCGAGTTTAGAGATCTAGGAAGGTTTCTTGGAACGTAAACCAACAAATCTTGAGGGGGTTCAAACCTTTCTTGTTTGATTGAGTAAATTCATCGTTGATAATATTTTACCGAAAAAAAAAAAAAAAAAAAAAAAAAAAAAAAAAAAAAAAAACATGACAAGCGGTTTTTCTAAGGAGCTTATCAAGTTGAAGTTTTGTTCCACGAAATCGTCTAAAATCACAACCTAGCGATTTGAAGATTTAAAAAGCGATCTGACGGAACAAGTTTGTAAGAGAACCGGTCAAAGTTAAGCATAAAAACTGCCAAATGCGCGTTCGTTCACATAAGTGCGAGGAAGGATCTAATTACGTTGGAACTAGCTGACGCAGGGAATTCCATATCAGTGACAAACGAGTTGACAGTTTTCAAAGTCGTGTAGAATAGTGAAGCGACATAGCCGAGTTGACTTTAACACGAGGTACTTTCAAATTACGTTCAAGGCCTGCCTTCTTGAAGGGCATAATCATTAATTCCAGCGTACGAATAATGAAGGCTTCCAGTAGTGCTGTGAAACCAGATTTTCACCCGGCTTCATGAGCGACTTAACTTTTACTTCACACGATTTCATTGTACCCCCGTTCCATTCCTGTCTTCTTTCAGGAAATTCGAAATTTGGTCTCAGAATGGTCAGATAGTGATTTGTACTCAGTCATTGGTTTATTATTCAACAATAAACCGTTGTAATCGCTCTTGAAAAAAAAAAAAAAAAAAAAAAATGTCTATCCCCCCCCCCTGAAAATTTCATGGTTTACGTTTCAAAGGGTGTAGAATCCAAATCTGCATTAAAAATTTTTCCGTCCGTCCGTCGTACGCACGATTTCTCCCCAACGGCTGGAGCAAAAAAACTTAAATTTTCGGGAAAAATCCATGTTGGTCCGACAACAACCCAATTCTTTAGCCAGCTCTCTCACTTAATTTAAAGTGCCCTTTAAGGGTTGTTAAAGTTTTGTAAAATCCCTAGAAACCTCAAAAAAAGTCAAAGGGGGATAAATTTGGACTATTCTTAACTATAACTTTCCATGAGGAATCGAACGAGCCCCTCCTCAGGTCCGTAGCTCAAACCATTCCCGATGTATGGCGCGATTTACGGTGCCAACATTTGCATCCACATTCTCTACATCACTAGGTTACTGCGATCAAAACAAAAACAACAGCGTGTTTTTTTTTTTCGCAGTAGCCTAGTGGTGTAGTGAATGTGGATACTGGAGTGAACTCCTGAAAGGGTTTATTGCCGGTACACGGGTTGAAGCATTCTGACATGCATGCTCCGTCTTACGAAATTTAAAATTTTCAAATGAAATATTTTTCCATTGTAATCGCTCTTGAAAAGAGAACGCTGTAAATTCTTTCACTGGGGTTTATTATTCAATGATTCATGATTTGAATTCCTACTAGGTAAGCTTTGGAGTGTGTGTGTTTTACAGGTGATAGAGCGATTATTGAATTTCAGGAGGCACACAAATATGATCAACTGAACAAGCCAAATAGGTATTTTGGTTGAGAACCGATTTAAGTGCTCTATGCATATCTCCTGACATTCAATAATCGCTCTATCGCCTGTGAAACAGGGACACTCCAAAGCTTAGTAGAAATTCAAATCATGAACGCAAGCCAATTGAATAATAAACCCCAGTGAGAGAGTTTGCAGCGTTTTTTTTTTTTTTTTCACATGTTTGAGTTGTGCCAGGCTCTAGAGAGAATTTTAGAGACATGAATGTCCAAAAAAGACGGGTATATGGAGGAAAAGGGGCACCGGTGATTCATAAGGTTCAAGTCTTCGAGAGATCACCCAAAAACTTCGTACCTCAACGAGGTAACAATTATAAATTCCTGAGCACGAATAATAAAGATTTGTAATCAACCGGAGATTTTTTCCCCTTTTTTTGTTGTCCTCTTCTTGAATCCGAAAATTAGATGCTAGAGAAAATCCATCCTCTGGACCAAACTTGATGAAACTTGGGTCGAAAATCACATTTTAGGTGATTTGAGACTGAATTCCAGCATCTCAGTCAATACTAAATGGTGAAATCGAAGGGCTAAAATATTCAAAAATCTGAATATCGAAAACTTTCGAAATGACATTACTGTTTCGGTTTTTCATTTTCAAAAATAAGCCTTTGTAATATTATGGACAATTTTTTGTATAGCCACCCACCCCTTCCCCTCAAACTTTGCCGCTGTACATTTCCAGGTCCGTAGATTCCATATCTGCAATACGGACCATAAAAAGCGTTGGAATTGAAATTGAAAAGAGTTAGTTATTGAAAACCACGTACCGTTGCTATCAGCATCACGTGAACCAGCGTTTGAAACAACGAAAATTCATGTGCCACACTATAAATTTCACCATCATTCACCATATGACAATTACGGATTTGCGCAACTTTGCGTGCTCCCTAAACCGTTTGCGCGCAACCAAAACAATTGGTTGAGCGATCAAATTTGCATAAAATTTCGGGTAGGATCCAAATCTACAATGAAAAATTGGTGCTCCCATTTAAAATAACAAAGTAAGTGCGCGTTTCGGGCATTTGCGCGCAAGCGCTGCGCGCGAAAGTATGTTATTTGAATTTCTTTCCAAAAAATAAGGGGATTTACTTCAATAAGTTTTTTGATAGCTCCACAAATGACGGAAATAGAAAGGGTGGTTCGTTCATTAACTGACACTCTGGATAGCATTCCAAGTCACATTCATGTTGGAACATTCAATTGCGAACTTTGTTCAATTCTTGTTCATGTTCGTTACACTAGCGATCATCAAGATAAATCAAGTCGGGCGGATCACAATTATGATCGCAATTAGAATGTCCTACAGCCCTCGCAGACCCCGAAGAGGTCCGTTCGCAGGAGTGCGATTCCGTTTTTGAGGAGAGAAACAGAGCGGAAATTAGACAAACGCTCTCGCTCGACCCGGCTCCCAACGCCGCTCAAAACTTCCTCGTCGTCACCGTTTCTGCTTCCAGTGTTTGTTAGCACGTAGCGAGCATCACCCTGTTTTGTCTATAACCGTGTGGTAGTATTGCTGTCGTCGGGGGCGATGCCATTGTAGCGGTGTGTGAGTCCTTCATTTGTCCCGGATCTCTCTTTCGGTAGAACTCTCTCGTCCAACAATGGAGCGACGGCTGGATATTCCAGAGACCTCTCCACAGTCGAATGGGTTTTTATTATGGAATGAGTTTTTCCATCGCAGGTCACTCGTAACGCCGAAACGTGGGGCGGAGTCGTTCATTGGAGGCGCACTCAAGCCAGAAGGCGCGGCAGCGACACCAAACAAAAACCACATAACATCTGCAGAAACACACACACTAAATAGTGAATTGGTACCTAGATGAGACCGACATTTTAGAATTTTGGAAAAGTTTTAATAATTAACAGCTCTTTTGAATTTGTTTTGGAACTTGAACTAGATTTTCTGCTTTTTTTGGTCAAATTTTGAGTAACATTTATGTTACTTTTGTTATGTTACTTTCTATAAAAAGGATTTTTGATCTTTTTTTTTATCCCGTATGTACAGAGGTGTTCAATCATATTCTGACGTTTCACAGATATAGATCCGCACTTCGGTTATGACTTTTTCTTCTGAAATCTGTTTACCTTTAAATCTCATCTCTCGAAAAGAAGTAAAATGCCATCCGCTCCACCGTCCTGCGTACGGCTGAGTAACTCTTAAAAAACTTCTGATTCACAAGTAGCGGAGGGTAGGGCATTCGGCAAATAAATTCTGCACGTCTCATCAGCACGGAAGTTGCACGGGGAACAAAGATAAACCCTGTTTCAAATCGAAGATTGGAAGTTCAGTGTCAAGAGGTGAATTCTGGTCTTTAGGCCTTCATAGCCTCAAGTAAGGGAGATGGCTTAGTTATTTAACTTCCTAATCAAAGTTGTGGTATAAAAGGTGGGACTGAGAATTATTAGCCCTTTTCTTAGCTTTTCTTTTTAAGACTGCCTTGCCCGGTCATAGAGGCTTCGCGTATCAAAAACAACGGAAAACCGTTTAACAAATCTCGAATGTACTTCTCCAAGCCTCAGTCCATCGTGGTTATGGTTCGAATATTATTGTATGAGATGAAAGGTCAGATCTTACTATTCAATTCATGTTCCTACAGAAAGTTGATGAATGACTCCACGAAAAAGTACAAGCGTGGAAGGGAGGCCGTGAAGTGAACAGTTAAAATGGAAGTTTCGGTCTTTTTAATATGCGATTCAACAAGTCAGATCGGCTTTGTAACTTGTCTGGTTCAACAGGAGGTCTTTTTCCGGTCTAATCTGCACCCCCGCTGAAATCATTACAGAGGTGACTGAAGGGTCCCCATCATGTTTTATCTGATAGGACACGACTCCATTTTCACGCAATGACCGTCACAGTTTTAATAGAACGCCCCTGGTAGAGTCTCGATCCTCTCAGTCCTTTCCCTGGCGTTTCCCGTGGAAAACCGAAATACGTTATTTTGAGAGGGCATTAATCTATCGGAAAGATAATGCAAACGGCCCATCAAGTCGAGTATTAACCCTTAAATGCACGATTTTTCCTTTTTTCATGTAAAAATACTCTGCAATGTTTTCTGGGAAGGTTAACAAGGGTGAAACAGTAAAAAAAAACCAACATATTAATAAGTCATTATTGTTTTCCTTCTCGACTGCGTGCTTATGGTATTGGATTGAGTAATGCGTTCTCATGCACGGACCAGTGAGACGAAATAGTTTTATACTTTCTCAATCACAAAGTTATGAGAAATCACACACCACAACACCATCACACAACATTGGGAGGAAAAAGCAGAATCCTTCCTCAACTACAACGATTATGAGAAGGGACTAATGGATATCTTCTCATCCAAATTATATTTAGAAGGAACCATCGTAGAGCTTCTCGACTACTGGATCAAAATTTTACCCTTCAATCTAAATTTGAAATGTTTATTCGCGATATATTGTCTTAAATCCAGACATTGTGGTGAGCAAGCCTAGGATCAGTTCCCACTTAGAGGATTCCACGGTGGTTAAGAACTTTATTCTGATCGAATCTGCTGCGGTACGTAATAATTAATATTACTTACTAAAATAGAAGGATAGAACATGAGCTTTGAGAAAAATGGTGGAAGAAAAAGAGAATAATCGTTCGAAACACTTACATGAAAATTAATTTGGCAGGTAGTTGTTTTGAATTAAGATTGTAATTATTATAAAATATTGTATTACCAATTGTAATGTAAAATGTCATTGTTACGAGTTTCTTAGGCACGTGAACGGCATTGCAGGTTTCCTAGTGCCTATACTACCTAGTAGGACCTTATTTAGGGAGGTTTGTTGAAACATTTGCTTTTTCGTGTAGACAAATCTGACGTACTCACCAGGGAGTGAATTTAGGGAGATTTGTTTTCTGGCTAACCTTTATGTCGAGAATGATCCGACGTACTTGGTTTAATGGCCGAAAAGCATTATCTGACTTTGTCGCTTTCAGTAGTGTCTGAAAAGTCTTTCTTCAAGACGTATCTGATGTACTAGCTTTTCCTAAATAGAGCTGGTCTTTCGTCTGGACGAATCTAACGTCCCTACTTGCCCATGGGGTAGCTGGAAGTACAAAAAAGTAGAAGAGTTTTTGTATGTGTTTGAGCGAAACCAACAGCCAGGCTACACCAGAAGGAGTTGGGATAACGATTAGCGCTCTTAGCTGAGTGCTCTGGGCTTAAGAAGGGTCCCATCCTCGTCCTCAGTCATACCAGGAGAGGGAGCTGGCTTTCCCCTTTCAATGAACTCGAGCCTTGGGTTTTCTTGGCTATTGGTTGATTTTATTATGTGACACGTAACATTATTTAATACGTGGTAATGATGAAAATCGTTACAGTTATTATTGAAATCAAATATCTGTACCTTGCATGGAAAACACTGCTCCACTCGTGAACATTTTGTTATTTTGAAGTTCCCGAACACTTACCTACCCTCTGAGGTACATTCCGTTCGTCACGAAATAATAAGTTACCCATCAGCCATAGATATGATAGTCTACCTGAAATAATATTACGTATTGTGAGTTTATCGAGGGGGTCGACGAAGCGTAAACAAAATCAACTTTGAAAGCAACGATGCAAAAAAAAACCTCGTTCAGCACACAAAATTCGATACTACTCAAAGACATTCAACTTCATTTGCATTTTGAGCAATGCACTATAGCCCACCACCGCCACAACGCGCTCAGAGATTGAGTTTAAATTTTTCTCGAACAAGGGCTGTTCAAAGGGCTCTTTTGTTCTTGAACGAAAACTGGAAATGATGGATATTTAATGTGTGGAAGTTTGTTATAAACAGATTTAGTTTATTTTGACGTGCAGCAAACTTTGTGTGAAACTTGATGGCGTCTCCTTTGTATGAGTGAACGTCATTACCGTATCATAAACACATTTTTTTCTAACTGAGATTAAATCGATGGTTGTTATCTCGCAGGGAATGAGGGGGCGTGTGGAATGAGCTGGGAATTATAATGAAAGATCGTAGCTTACGGATGTAAATTTTATATACCAATCAATTTTATATAACTATTGGGTACAGCTTTCCCACGAGAGATTACTATTGGGGTCTGGTTTTTTATTCTCATCATAATGCCGCCTCCTTCCAGAAAATCAGATACTATCTTCCCAATAATGATCGGTAGAGACTCTCTTGATCCCTTCCTATACTCACTCCTTACGGGCAATTAAATTTCGAGTGTGTCCTTAATAATAAGGTATGCTTGTCCTTGAATGACATTAGTGTAAATAAAAAAATATTCATCTAATAAGCAAATTAAATTTTTTGTAACTTGAATATAACGGAATAGAGCATATTTATAGGATGAAACCGTGCCTTTTATTGGCTTTTTGTGTGAGTTATTAGTACAAAGATCTTTATTTCTTTCAAAGAAGAGTTTTTTGAGAATCGCCACCTACAAGAATTATTTCCTCTAAATTTTTTAAAAATAAAGTTCACCAAATTATCAACCTTTATTTTTTCTTCTTTCTTTATTATTTTTCAAATTTATAAATATTTAATATTATATATTAATATTAATTAATAAATAATATTTATATATAAATTTTATATATAACTGCAGGGTGTCTTGATTTAAGAAAGAAGATTTATATATTAATTTTATATATAACTACAGGGTGTCTTGACTTGAATAGGTAAGACTTCTGGGATTCTAAAACTAGGTTTATTAGGTTATTTTTTTCACAGGTTTCGTTATAACACTCAGTGTGTACCTCGCTCCGTGATCGCTGTTCCATGTCTCTATCTCCACTCCACGATGGTCCTCATTCATTAATATTTTGTGAAAACCTAATAGAACATCGATCAATCGAAATTAAATCATTTGAAATTATAAAAAAAAATTATGTAAGGCGCATACTAACTCATTCGAGTTTATTGTCCTTGGAGGAATTGGTACTAAGGTGAATTTTCTGATCCCTCAACTCCCATAAAAATTTATGATTTGGAATCAAGGAGAGAGAAAATTTCACGCTCAGTCCCAATTCTACCCCCTCCTCCCCCCCTCCCCCCACAGTCAGTGATCGTTCATCGAAGTTTCTCAAACTTTGGTTGTGAATTTCAAAAAAAAAAAAAAAACGCTGCAAATTCTGTCACTGGGGTTTATTTAATTGGCTTGCGTTCATGATTTGAATTTCTACTAAGCTTTGGAGTGTGCGTGTTTCACAGGTGATAGAGCGATTATTGAATTTCAGGAGCCACACAGATATGATCAACTGATCAATCCAAATAGGTATTTTGGTTGAGAACAGATTTACGTGCTCTATGCATATTCAATAATCGCTCTCTCACCTGTGAAACACGCACACTCCAAAGCTCAGTAGAAATTCAAATCATGAACGCAAGCCAATTGAATAATAAACCCCAGTGAAAGAATTTGTAGCGTTTTTTTTAATGGTTATCAGAATGTTCAACCCGTATATCGTCTACAAAGCCTTTTAGGAGTTCACTCCAGTATCCACATTACTGTTGAATTTTTAACTTGCACGGTGATCGAAGGAATATAAATTTGGAATAATAGACTTGACTAATTAATAAGACGTGTTTTTGCTAGAACAGAAATCAGAATGTATTTTTATAAGATGTTTTGAAACAACAAAGCTCAACATGTGATTAACTGAAAAACAGTAACACTAATGAAGTAACCATAAACATTGTCTAACAAGTTGATGCACTTCAATAATTACTACATCACCAGGTTACTGATATCAAAGCAAAAACAATAGTAAACCAAAATAACGCTAATGTTGGCCCCATAAATCGGGCTATACATCGGGAATGGTTTGACCTACGGACCTGGGGAGGGGCTCATTCGATTCCTCGTGCAAAGTTCTTCAGAAAGAGTCCAAATTTAGGCCGCCTTGACTTTTTTTGAATTTTTTAAGGATTTTACAAAACTTTGACAACCCTTAAAGGGCACTTTAAATTAAGTGAGAGAGCTGGCTCAAGAGTTGGGGCGTCGTCGGACCAGCATGGATTTTTCCTGAAAGATTCAGGTTTTTTGCTTCAGCCGTTTGAGAGAAATCGTGCGTACGGACGGAAAAATTGTTATTGCATAATAAACCAAAACATCTATTCTTGGATAAGGTTTTTGGATTTGCGCATGTTGCAACGCAAAATAATCAATTTTGAGGAGGATTCAACATACGTTTCTTGGTCGATGACGTAGGTTCATTGTTAAGAACTTGTTGAAGTCCTTTTCTTGTAGAAGCATTCATTACCTACAGTTCCTTCATATTCTTTGACCAGATCCTTAGGATTACGTGAGAATATTGAATGCTGTATACCCGTTAATTTTAATTTCCTTAATTCTAAATGTGCCTTCCATTGTTTGTTTCAGGTGAGTGTCTAACCGTTTCGTTAAAACAACGGCCTGCTACCCAACTTCAAATTCTTGGAAGATAAGTTATTTACCCTTCGATCGGAGGTATTTACAACTAAATGTCAGGAGAAGGTGAAAACACTTTTCTTTTTTTCCAAGTGTGTTAGCGTGTTTTCTAGAGAAAATTTCAAAAAAACAACTATTGTCGAAAACGTGGAAATTGGCGAATTTCCGAAGACGAACTATTTACATTTCTCACTTTCCTTTTTAATTTATTTGGCAAAAATAACGTTAGGAGCTCCTATATAAGCAGGTAGTTAAAGTTCTAACCCCCACTATGAGATTAATCGTAGGGAATAAGAGCCCTAATTCAATCACAAATAGGGCTGAGTCGTACGATGAAAGTTCGCACAATCAAATAGGGCTTTAGGAGGGAGGTAACAGTTTATTTTTCGGGAATTACGAACTTATAATGGCTAAACTGATAACTCGCGATCTTGGTTTATTATTCAATAATAAACCATTGTAATCGCTCTAGAAAAAAAAATGTTTAACCCCCCCCTGAAAATTTCATGGTTTACGTTTCAAAGGGTGTAGAATCCAAATCTGCAATAAAAAGTTTTCCGTCCGTCCGCCGTACGCACGATTTCTCCCAAACGGCTGGAGCAAAAAATCTGTTTTCAGGAAAAATCAATATTGGTCCGACAACGCCCCAGTTCTTTAGCCAGCACTCCCACTTAATTTAAAGTGCCCTTTAAGGGTTGTCAAGCCAATTGAATAATGAACCCCTCTGAAAGAATACTTATTTACCCCAGTAATAATATTGAATAATAAACCCCAGTAATAATATTGAATAACATTTACCTATATATTATCAGAATGCTTCAACCCGTGTATCGGCTACTAACTACACTACAAGTATTCACATCGGCTATCACTCCAGTGTCCACATTCACTACAACTCGACGCTATCGGCCGGACATCACTAGGTTACAAACAAACAATAATAAACGAAAAAACGCAAATGTTGGCACCATAAATATCGGGAATGGTTTGACCTACGGACGTGGGGAAGGGCTCATTCGATCCCTAATGGTATGTTCTTCAAATAGGAAAATATTTAGGCCGATTCGACTAGTTTTGAGGTTTTCAGGGATTTTACAAAACTTTTACCGCCCTTAAAGGGCACTTCAAATTGAGTGAAGGAGCTGGCTCAAGAATTGGGGCGTCGTCGGACCAAGATGGATTTTTCCTGAAAATTTCAGATTTTTTACTCCAGCCGTTTCGGAGATATCGTGCGTACGGCGTACGGCGGACGGACGGAAAATTTTTTTTGCAGATTCGGATTCTACACCCTTTGAAACGTAAACCATGAAATTTTCAGCGGGTGTTGGAATTTTTTTTTCCAGAGCGATTACAATGGTTTATTATTGAATAATAAACCAAAAACGCTGCAAATTATTTCACTGGGGTTTATTATTCAATTGGCTTGCGTTCATGATTTGAATTTCCACTAAGCTTTGGAGTGTCCCTGTTTCATAGTTGAATCAGTTGATAATATTTGTGTGGCCCCTCTACATCTGTCTACCTTTGGCTACATGGTTTAAATTTGGATTTGGGGAAGTTTTAACGCAATACGAATGCTAAAGGACTTGATAAATTATAGATGTTCTTATTGTGGGGGGGTATTGAGGTTTAATAAAAAAACGCTTTTTTTTATTCTTTCACTGGGGTTTATTATTCAATTGGCGTGCGTTCATGATTTGAATTTCTACTAAACTTTGGAGTGTGTGTGTTTCACAGGATAGAGCGATTATTGAATTTCAGGAGGCACACAAATATGATCAACTGATCAATCCAAATTGTCATTTTGGTTGAGAATAGATTTACGTGCTTCATGCATATCTCCTGAAATTCAATAATCGTTCCATCACCTGTGAAACTGGGACACTCCAAAGCTTAGTAGAAATTCCATCATGAACGCAAGCCAATTGAAAAATAAACCCCAGTGAAAGAATTTTCGGCGTTTTTTTTTTTTTTTGTAGATGGATTTGTTCCACCTAAAACGACCATTTGGCTTCGTCCGCCAGAGTTTTAGTGTTCAAACCTGTGCCACTTCGAAGGGAGTTCAATTTACAAGATCTTCGATTTTAAACTCGTTTAAACAAACTGTCTCAGTGAAATCGAGAGCTATAACAGATTAACTAATAATCGAGCCCGCAAAGCGGATGGGTCGTGCGGGCTTTAATATACCTTGGGCCCCTGTCTTCCTTTCCTCACGTTTCCATTTTTCCTCCGTGACAATTTCCGCTGTGAAAAATCACCTCCCGGATTTCGTTTGCCTCCCCTTGGGGCCGTGAGAATTATGCGCTTCGCTTGGGGCTCATTACCGAGGCCCAGATTGCTTGCATGCTTCCGCACCATCTTGTCATCCATCATTGCATTAAAGCCAGGGGCTCATGGATAATGAAATCACGGGTTTCGGATGCCGAGGCGGAATATTTCTCTCGAAAGAATTTTGTGCGAAAGGCTTACTGCTCTTACCAAGCAAAGATGCGATACGCGAATACATTGCGGACTTGGAGTATTTCCTTCAAGTACTTGAGAATATCTACTAATGTTTTCCAGTAAAACAGTTGAGTGGTAGAGATGCACAATACGCAAGTACTTGTCAAGGACTAATAGAATTACATGTACCTGCAATTACCTATTTAGTATGTACCTACTTGTGCTTGCGTGCTTCGATTACAAGTACATATACCTGGGTGATTCCAGTACAATACATCTGCGTGTCCTTCATCGTTTGTACTTTCACTGTTAAATTCAAAAGTGGACTTTTGACTCTATCTGAATTTGTGTTCACGATTTTATCGAAAATCAATTATGTGGCCAAAGTAGTGGAATTTCCAATTATTTGATAAACCTGATCAATTAATAAATGGAATGTTCATGTTTGATTGATGCATCCGTGGAATGTTTGCGGAGGTAGGTAGTTTAATATGAATACTTGAAGTTATTTTTTGTGTGTATCAGTAATTTATAATTACGATATCAATTGATTCCAAGCTAAGCTACATAAATTCCTCAATATATTCGTCCCAAGACATGCCATAAGTTCTATTAAAAACATTTGACGTACTGTCCGGCTGAAAAAAAGTTCACGTTGAGCCTTCTTTGGATTGTGTTCATGTTAAGGCGGCTCCACACATGGGGTATTCGCCGAGCACGTAGCCGATGGTCGCCTATTTCCTAGTGGTGTGGAGGGTCGCTCGGTGCCGAATATTCGTGCTCGGGGGTGCTCCGGTCAGTGACGGTTTTTTTCCCCACTTCAAAGGAGACGAATATTCGATAAGTACCGAGCATCTGCCCCGCTCCACACATGCGGGTTGCACGGGGCTAGTCGTCGGGGCACTTTTCTGTGGATCACAGCGTTCTTCCTCCACTGTTAATGATTCACATCGTTATTTTGTTTGTTTTGTGAGCTCTTCCCACTTTTCCCCTGAGTTTTTTCGCTGCACTCTGTTTTTTTTTTACAACTTGATAGTGAAATGGATTGGCCAAACGAAGTTGTTGGACCTATACGAGAGTCATCTTCCTCTTCATCTGCAGATGGAGCTGTAGCAGTTAACACTTGGTCGTCCATCGTGAGCAACTGCGAGCTGCTCGTCTCTCTCCCGAAATGTGTGGAGCAATGAGCTCGCCACTCGCCGAGCACCTAGGCGCACCTGGGCTAGTCGCCGAGCTGTTCGGTGCTGGAACTAGATTTCACCGCTCAGTAATGAAGCCCCTGAATGGGACACTGTTCGAGGGAAACGCTGGGTCTCTCAGCAGAACTCAACTTCAGGCCAAAAGGCTCGAATGTTCCCAAATTTATCACCATGCCAGATTGTCCAGCAATCCCAAGGAAGCATGGATATGAGCCCATTCCTTGTCCCAAAGTTATTTATACCAAGGTACATATACAAATAGAGACCTAAAATGATTTTAAATGGGTTCACAGAAGTTCACATCGAACTCATGTTGACGCTGTTTGGCTTACACATTACCATATTGAGGAAGTTGTTTTGTTCAAGCAAAAAGTCGGAAACATTCTTGTCTTTCAAAATAACAATTTCTACTCGTTTGACCCCACTTTGGAAGCGTTTGGGTGAATTGATGCAGCATCTAGCATTCTGCTGGTTACAATATTTTAAAAATGGGTATCGTAGGCACCTAGTTTCTTGACACATGCATTATATATAATGCAAAAAAGAAAATTGAAACATTGAAATTACCAGCAAATAACGATTTTGGTTTATTATTCAATAATAAAACGGCTGAAGCAAGAAACCTGAAATTTTCAGGAAAAATCAATATTGATCCGACAACGCCACAATTCTTGAGCCAGAACTCTCACTTAATTTAAAGTGACCTTTAAGGGTTGTCAAAGTTTTGTAAAATCCCTAAAAACCTTAAAAAAAAGTCAAGGCGGCCTAAATTTGGACTCTTTTAGAAGAACACTCCACGAGGAATCGAATGAGCCCCTCCCCAGGTCCGTAGGTCAAACCATTCCCGATGTATTATTTACTTTATTATATATTTATGGTGAAAACATTTGCGTTATTTTGGTTTATTACTATTTTTGTTTTGATATTAGTAACCCAGTGATGCAGTGATGTAGTTATGTGGATACTGGAGAGAACTCCTAAAAGGCTTTGTAGACGATACACGGGTTGAAACATTCTGATAACCATAAAAAACGCTGCAAATTCTTTCACTGGGATTTATTATTCAATTGGCTTACGTTCATGATTTGAATTTCCACTAAGCTTTCGAGTGTCCCAGTTTCACAAATGATAGAGCGCTTATTGAATTTCAGGAGATATGCATAGAGCACGTAAACCTGTTCTCAGCCAAAATACCTATTTTGATTGATCAGTTGATCATATTTCTGTGCCTCCTGAAATTCAATAATCGCTCTATCACCTGTGAAACAGGGACTCTCCAAAGCTTAGTAGAAATTCAAATCATGAACGCAAGCCAATTGAATAATAAACCCCAATGAAAGAATTTGCAGCGTTTTTTTATACTTCGGCTACTACCTTTGTTGAAACTACATAAGAGAAACATTTTTCAGGAGTTGTTAACGAAGTCAAAAGAGAAGCTCAAGTTACCACGGGACGATGCTTGTCATTTTCTAATGTTCAATCCTGGTGAATCGAATGCACGCGAACCGTTGAAATGAGCTTTTTCAGATTGTTGCAGCATCCTTTTATTTTCGAGGGGTTTCATTTTACGAAGAATTTTCTAAACCGAAACGATCCCCGAAAGTTGCATTATGGGATATTGCATGGCGGCTTGGGGTTAGATCGCCATCAGAACGCATCACTGAATCACGATGGTTGTTCAATCTCAAGTGTATGTATAATATACATATTTTATATACCCAGCGGGGCGGAGCGTCTCCCAGGGCAACCGACCTGCTACCCTCCTCGGGGAGTTGGAATATACGATTTTTTTACTTAGCGAATTGTTTTTATACTCCCTCATTTTGTTATTCACCTATTTCTATTTAACCTGCGTAGCAGGGCCTTTAAACTAGTTATATATAATATACTTTCGATTATTGACCGTTGAATAATAACAGTTTACATGGATTCGTGAGTTTCGGTCGGTTTAAAATGACAAAATTTGTTTAATGCTCTAGTTGGCAACGTTTCTGAAATTTTTGTTTCCATTTTCAAGTCACGTTCTTCAGCATCGCAGCTACTGAGTAAGATACGAGTAACAGTGCGCGAACGGGGTAGAAATCCCTGCATTTCTTCAAGCCTCAAAACTGGCAATTAAAAAAAAAAAAAAAAAAAAAAAAAATTGAAGTCTTTATGATGCAATCGCACCCGCTTGATCATAACAATGAGGCCAGGTTCATTGAGGTGGTTCATTGGGTCAGAAAGTTGTAGTTGTCAATATATTGGCGTTTTTGGCATCTTCTTCAACACTTCCACTGTATACCACTGCTCAAAAGTGCGTGAATCACCGCGTATCTCTGCTGGAAGTGGAGGTTGCTGATTGATGGGTGGCCTGCGTTTATTCATAAGAATTGCAATTCTCCCGACGTTGAGCCTAAGTACATTTGAGCATTCTTGGCAGACGAGCATGGGCCATTGGCGGTTCCGTTGATTGTATTTTCATAAGTAAAGTGAAATTTAACATTATTAAACCATACAACTTGCGACTTGGACGCTCACAAGGGCGCAAAGAACTTTGACGTGGCCCTGGAGTAGCTGAATGAATTTTCCCGTGATATGGGCGGCAGAGCACTTCCTGAACACATCTCGTGTCTGGGGGTTCGATGTAAAATACCTTGACTTCCTGAAAATTTTCCACAATTTATGATCCTTCATCTCGAAAAATTTTTTAAAACTGAGACATTGTGATTGAAACTTATATTTCATAAAGCATTCAATTTGTGAGTTGCATTTTTCAGCAATGTTTGAGTTATCGAGCTATCAAGCACCTATCTCTAACTGTGAATGGACATTTTCAAGTTTCCATTAGATTTTGACAAAAGTATGGCAACTTGCAAAATAATTATGGTAATATTGGAGATGGAAGTTGATGATTTGCTTTAGTTAGGTTAACAAAATGTAGATTTTGTTGAACAAAATAATCCAGAGACGTGATAGAACGTAAATATCTTCTACATTTGAAATGCTATTATGAAAATTGATGGTCCTTAACTAAATAGGAGACGATTAATTTAGGTAAATAGGTGTAATTACCACTATCATAAGCAAGATGTCATACAGTAAATATACCTCTAGGAACGCGGTGAGTTTGGAGACAGCAAAACTGTGGCACATTGAAAGCCAATTCCACCAAGCTGCGAAGATCTCGACTGGGGCCATTACAGTTGGGGAAGGGCCGGGAATCAAGTTTCCATTCTTTTATCGCTTTTCCCGAGCACGTATCATCCTGATTGCGATTGATTCCCAATGGACGTCCCCACCCACTTCTACCGCCAGCCAACGGTTTCGATGAAGAACCTGACTATCCCCACCAAAGGGACTCGCTTCGTATGTTGACTTGAGTACAAAGTGTAGCCGACCTTTGACCGACAAAGCCCACATTCTGTGGAACGGTATTGTTAAAGGTCCCGTAAATCTCACCGAACCAGATATAGCTTTTCCAAGTCAAATTCGGAATTTTCCACACCAATTCATTAACACAAATTCACAATTCACGAACCATATTCAGGCATTTCCAAACCAACATCAGAAATTTTCACATCAATCGTACATTTTAATTATAGAATGCTTTTCAACGGTATTAATCGATTCAAGACCCGGCCACCTCCTGTTGCAAGTTAGTTATAGCATTTCGAATCAAAATGAAACCTTTTCCATATCAAATTAAATCTATTGAGAAAATGAGAGAAATGGTTTATCCACTAACATTCAACAGTTTCTCAAACTTACCTACTTGTTTCCTATTCTACTAAAGTGAGATTTACTTCGATTTCCTATGCCTAGAATTCATAGAATTTTCATTTTGTCAACTTTTTTTCTACGATAGGTACAATTGCATCTACCTAGAGATGGGATTTTACCGGGTAAATACCCGAGTTCGGGAAAATACCTAGGGAAATACCAAGGAAAATACCCGATTGGAGGAATATTCGTGTATTTTTAAATTACCTTCCCAAACTATTTTTGCAGTTATAGATTCTGAAACTTTTGTGTTGAAACGATTTAATGCTTGACTCATCAACGTGTACTGAAACTTTACAGCGCATGCCGAGCGTTTGAAGCTGTTGATAGCTCCTAATGAGGGCTCCGGCACTTATTTGTCAGCTTCCAGCGTCGCCTTGCTGTGGAAAAGGTTTCATTTGGCTTGGAAATGCTGTATCTGGGGTTTGGGGTTGCAGGATTTCGAGATGGACTAAGTACCAGTTGCAACTCGTGCGTAGCTCATACAAAATTATGCTACAAAAATCACTAAAAATGCCACAAAAAAAGGCTACAAATCGATGAAGTAATTTCAACAATACCACTCCGGAGATATTGAAATATGAACTAAAAAATGTAATTAAATTTTATAAAAATAAGCTACGCATCGAAAAAAAAAATTGCAAAAATCCACAAGTTCAGTCTCGCTCTGGAAAATTGATCAAGTGACACCACAGTTCCACATAAGCGTGTACTTGTAATAGGAAATTTACTAAAATTCAATACTACTGGAACAATTTTGTTCAACTCCTGCATCAATAGATGATCCCATTTTCCGTTCAGAGCTCCATCAATCGTATCGCACAAACATTGAAGACATTCTGGAATCGGAAAAAAAAAAAAAAAAAAAAATCTGTTTTGAAATAGATATGTTCTTTTGGCTGGGGGTCAAGGAATTTTTCGCGACACTATTTTTCTACGGCACATAAGATTGTTAATAACTCGAAAATTGAAGGCTAGGTAGAAATCAAGACAGGTAGAATTGATATAACAATTCATTTTAAGTATTACAGCCTTCGTTGTGCGCTTTCAATACTCAGACTTTAAGGGCTCATTCGGAAGATTTAAGTTAATTTCTGCTTTTGTCATAATAATGGCTCTAACAGAGATGTGGGTTGAAAATTATGAACGAGTTGATTTGCCTGGATAATAACGAATTTCTCAATTCAAACGTAATACTGTACGTGCTGGAGGTATTTGTATCTGAAAACTATGAGCTCCAGAAATTTGATAGAGATGCTATGCAAGTGAAGAGAATTATTACATCACATGATGGAGTTGATGACATTTGAGCAAACTACAATCAGTGGTTGAAGAGCATTACTCGTGTCGGTTTACGTCATACCTGGGACTTCTATGCATAAATTGGAACAATTTTGCCCACTTCATCTATTAGCCTACAGTCCCAAACTTGTGGGAATCATAAAGGTACTTGATGCGATCTCAATGTGAATTTAAAGACCACGAAAGGTGCAGAACTTGTGATTTTCATGCATATGATGATATGCTATGATATGGTGAAATATCGTTCGCAATCATCGTGAAAATCCTCATTGTTGCTTTTTGGGAATTATCCGTGGGGCATGCCCACGATTTATCCGTCAAATCTATCCCTTATTTATTCATTCTTTTGGCTATAATTTTCGCCGTCATTATGTTCCAGTTCCAATTTGCGGTTTGGGATCTGAAGCAAGAAATCTTATCTGCATGCGACAAAATTAGGACCAGCCCGATAGGAGCTTTCGGAAAACCCGATTATGCCTCCACTGCCGTTTCGGCTCTCTGCAAGTTCTCAGCGCCTCAGATACTTATGCTGACCTTGTCTTTTTCTGCGAGCATGATTTTATTGTCTCACAGATTTCTGATGAAGGAGAAAGTGGAGCCTTCTATTATTTTATATTTAACTGATGTTGTAGTCACCGTTGTCCAGATCGTTCGGAGCTGTCAGAATTATGAAAACGCGTTGAGTAAGTGGCAGTGCTCGTAATACTCTACTCCCACCTTACACATTTCTCTGCAATCTTTTCTTCTTTTTACTTAATATCAAACTTCTTTTTACTCTTCCCCTAGTGCCGTTGGATGTGGTCAAACCCTAAAAAATTGTTGTTATCGTCTGTGGGACTCAAACATTGTTGGTGAATTTTGTCAAAAAGTAAGATGATATCCCGAACGCAATAAAACAATGGTTTTTCAAACCGTTTTCTATGCACCGTATATACATTGTATTTAGATGTATATAATCTTGTCAACACATTGTTTTACTGTACAGGGTGCTCGGTATAAGAACGACGAAACGTCAGGGATTGATTCAGCAACTAATTTGCAACAACTTTTACAAGTTCAAGATATATTGATTCGTTCAGTATTTAAGGTCTCTCAAATTCCAACCCTTGTTCCGTATTAGCATGGAACAGCCGCTTTTTGCGGCTTAGACTAACTAGCCGAGAAATGTTACGCGGGGTGGGTGACGGGGGAGGGTAACGCGGAAGTGTCACACGTACCAGGGCGCCAGGAGGTAAGACCGCGAAAAGAGCGGGGGCCCCACCACCAGAACTGACGAAAACAGTTTTCGGAGTTTTAGCTCCTGGCTTTTCCTGGCTTCCTAGTTTTCCATCATCACAAAGGTGAAAAATTCGTAAAAACTCTTAAATCTTATTTTTTCAAAATAGAATCAACATATTATTGCTCATTCTTGCAGGATTATCCATCTCGGTTAGCTTTTCCATCCGTGAAACGTGTGAATCGGGAGTTCTCTGAATCGCTTTCTTTTTTCTCTTCTTCTGTTCTCCTTCGGTGCGAGATTGATTGTGGGAAATCCCAGCCGATTCCTAATTTGATTCAAGTGTTTCAGGCATGTTGGGTAGTTCTCAAACAGGATTTAATTCAATTGTTTCGAAAAGATTTGTTGGTTCATCAACAATAATATCTCTTTCAGTATTGTGTGGTGATATAGTAGAACTACCATTACCAAATATTTGTGAGCCTTGGCAAAAATGTTTGCAGATTTAAAAAAAAAGTGAAACTTCAGGGATCGATTCAGCAAATAATGCCAAAACTTTTACCCTTCCTTTTTTGCCTATTCTACAACAAAGTTTTTTTTCCGTATTTTCAACTTACTCCCTTAATCAACTAAATAGATTAACTTTAAATTACACCGTTGTAAAGAGTGTTAAATTTTCCTCAATTTTAATTCCACTACAATTTCTCTCAAGTCACGTCTTACATGATTTTTTCTAGCCTAAATTTGAGTTTTTGTCAACCTTTTGCTTTTTGTAAAATTTTCAGCGTTGATTTACCACTTTACCATTTACTGGAAAATGGAAGACCTCAACGGTAAAAACTACTATGTTTCTTCAGCTTTCTAACGGTTTAATGAATTTTTATTTCAGAGCAATTTTTGTCAGAGAAATAGGTATTTGACCGTGGAAATGGCCAAGAATTGTTTTAAACGAAATCAGCGTTTTTGCATGGTTTTGGATGAAATTGAAGGGGAGGAGGATATAGAGCCTGCGGCTGAATTGAAAAAAACATAGAAGATGCCTCAGCCGCGATTGTACTTCTTATCCTTATTGATGATCTGACGAAGGTTTATAGCTCAGTCAGAATTGCATGTCACGATTATCCAAGAAACGGGACCGAATCAATCCTGTATCATCAACGTATCCTGTAAAATTGGGTATCAAGTTGATAAAATAACGTTCAAACACAGTAAATACTCTCAAATATTCGCTCACATACCCATTCTGCTTTCCTAGAACTCTCCACTTTATGATGAGATGAGGCAAAAGCATTAGAAAGAAAACAATCGAGTATGTTGACAACCCCCTCCCTCCCACACACTACTCTCCCTTTAGTCCTGGTTGTTGACCTTAATAATCCCACGATCCCCAGCCTATTGCCGCCCTACCATCCTCTTTATATACCAGCGGGTCTGGGGAGTGGGGAAGGAGCGTTTTCGAGGCTCCAGACTTAGCAAGTACAGGTTCCAGTACCAGGGCGCCAGGAGCGACAGAAAAACGGCGGCCTTAGCTCCTGGTGGCTCCTGGCGCCCTGATACGTGTGACACTTCCGCATTACCCTCCGGCGTTACATTTTTCAGCTAGTTAGTCCAAGTCTAAAGCATTTTCCATGCTAAAACAAAATTGAAGAGTTCTTCAACTACGAGTGACTATATTAATTATGACGTGACTTGACGGCCGAAAACTCTCATTTACTGATTGATACAAAATAAATATCACCTACTATTTCTTACTTAAGTTCTCTGGCTCGGTTAGCGCGGAACCTTCGTTGTGAGCGGACCTCGTTGCAAACGAATCTCTGTGCTTATCTAATCTTTCAACTCATATCGTAGCTTATCGGTGAGTCTCGATTTAAGAGTTATTAGCAATCGAAACAGATTTATTCCGTTTAACTAATAATCTCTAAGCCTCTCCCAAAATGGGAAAGGATGATTTGTTAAAGAAAAAAACCCACGACATTCCTATGGATCAGGATACATTACTAGTGGGAGGTGAAATAAATATCTTACAACCGAATGGGAATGCAGATACGAATAAAGACTATTCTCAAGCAACAAAAACTGGTGAACAGTTGGTTGTCAAATATCATTATGATGATGTGGGTCCGTTCGCTGTCCTGATTGAAAGTAATAATTCGATCGAGGCAGGAATATCAGGGTTGCATCCCATGACGATGGGTAAATTGTTTCATTTCAAGCATCCTGACATATCTAAACATATTCTTTCTATTAACAAAATCGGTCGTAACAGATTGAAAATTGAATTGGATAACTATATTTCATCTAATAAACTCCTGGAATCCAAACACTTGAGAGAATTGGGTTATAAGACAACAATCCCTGGTTATTTAGTAAAGTGCAAATTCGTTGTTAGAGGAGTTGAAACAAATTTGAGTGAAGCTGAAATTGAAACATATATTAGAGGAGATATGCATGGTATCAAGTTGAATATATTGGACGTGAAAAGGATGAATAGGAAAATTATAAATGATGATAGAACAGTTAGTTACGTACCAACTCAATCATTGGCAATTACTATTCGCGGTCAACGAATACCAGCCTTCGTGATAATCCTTTATGTCAGGTGCGAAGTTAAACCCTATGTACAAAGGGTGATACAGTGTACTAATTGTTGGAGGTACGGTCACTACCAGGATCAATGTAAAGGAGCACGAAGATGTGAAAACTGTGGAGATACTCAACACAAAAAGGAGCTATGCTCAACAAGAGATAAGAAGTGTGTTCATTGTAAACAAGGTCACAGTGCTTCCGATCGCAAAATTTGTCCAGAATTCCAAAAAGAAACGAGTATCAAAACAGTTATGAGCACACAATATATATCGTACTTGAAGCCAAATCATTCGTTAATGGACGGTCATACGCATCAAAGATGAGTGTCGTGGTACCAACATTGAACGACACAAATATCTTCCCATCATTGAAATCAAACTCGGTTCCTCAACGGTATTACTTAACCGCCCCAAGACAGATGAAGAGGCATAGTTCAGATTGGGAACGCATCACAAGAGATTTCACTCGAGAAAATGTCAGGAAGGACCAACCTGGTGGGATTATTCAATTCAACCCTCAAAGAAGAATCGAAGCGGACGGGAATGACAATAAGACAGCGTCAGAAAGCTTACAATCGGGGTACTCGAAGGATGAAGTAATGAATTTAAATTATTTCAATTTCAAGACTAGAAGGAATAAAGGAACATCTAACTAACAACATGGATGAAATTTTGTTGAAGGAAATAATAAAGGATAGGATTGAATTTACTTAGTCACATTATAAGCACGATTGTGGTGATTTGGATGAGTCAATATTAACAGTACAATGTAAGGATCATTTCATTTTACTATTGATTTTATATAATAATGTATGATAACTAGGTTTCAGAACGAACTGTCATTTATTTTTTATAGTTCAAGCGTCAATGTTAATGTTGAACAGGTCTCTAAGCATTACTTTCAATAATGAACAATACACTAGGTTTAAAATGCTTACAGTGGAACGCACGATCGATGTTTTCTAAAAAGGATTCATTGCAGCATTTTCTCATGGTGCAAACAATATCTATAGGCCTAATCTCGGAAAGATGGTTAGATGATACTCGTAATATGATATTTAGGGATTTTAATATTTTAAGAGATAATAGAGGAGATGGGTACGGGGGAGCACCTATGTTAATTCGAAATTCCCTTAATTATATTGACATAACTGATGCTATTGTTAAACCTAATGGAATACAGTGTGTAGGAGCTAAAATACAATTTGGCAACTCAGCCAACCCAATTCATTTTGTTGCACTGTACAACGATGATTCTCATCCTATTTCTGCTACTCAGTGGAACAGATTTTTCGCTTCTATAGGTACCTCAACCGAAGATCATCGGAGGAGATTTCAATGTACACAACATATGTTTCGGATCATCGTGGACTGACCGCAAAGGTGAAACTCTGTTGGATTCTGTAACGGATTCAAATTTGGTATTCCTCAATAACGGTGAGCCAACATTAGGTAAACACAGAAACGCAATACACGAATCCGCAGTGGACATTACATTAATGTCACCTTCTATTGCTTGCGACTACGCATGGGAGGTGCTTGATGATCCATTTGGCTCTGATCATTATCCGATAATTTTGAAATCAGGTTCGTTACAAGTATCAACGAGAACCATTTCAACCAATAGAGAATGGAATATTAAAAATGCGGAGTGGACAATATTCCAAAATAAACTAAACGAAACAGAACCGGAAGGGGATTACACACGGTTTATTAACCAGATATTAGCAGCTTGTAATCATTGTTTCCCAAAAATCAAACCTACCATTCCATATCAAACAACAGCGATTTGGTGGAACTTGGAGTGTCAAAGGGCTTTAGATAAACGTGCTGAAAATTTCAAAACTTATCGTGACGATATGTCATCAGGAGGGAACTTTGCTGCTTACGCCCAGGCGGATGAGGAATTTAAAAGAATCGTTCTAAAAAGTAAAAGGGATTCGTGGATGGAATACTGTTCCAAGTTGAATAGGCTAACTCCGTTGAAAGAAATATGGCAGCAAATCAAAAAAATTAAAAATAAACGGGTAGGTAATGTTCAGCCAATGGAACCTGGAGAATGGTCTGAGGAATTGTTCGACAACTATGCTCCACCATACGTTGAGAAGTAGCCCCCAACTGGTGGGAAAGGGTGTTTATGAGGTTGGTTTTGTTCTGTTGACATCCCTTATTCAAGATAGTCCCAATGCTGGTGGTTGAATTTTGTCTAGACCTTCCCAGTCAGGGAAAACCATCCCCGGACGCAGCAGAGAGGGTTTTTTAACTCCCAATCCTTACTCCAACAATATTCTAACGGTGGTAAGTGAAACTTGATCACAGCAAAAACATTGACAACATTTTGGTACAACCAGTTTCAATTAATTCGGAGCCTGTAAAGGCGGTGAAAGGCTATAACCTCACTCCCTACTCTTTCACTCCCTTCAATCCATAGCCTCTTAAATTGAAGGGAGTGAGATCTGCTTGTGGTAAGTTTGCAAAATTTGGCACGAAAGTATTGACTGTAGCTAAGATTAAGCTAATTTGTGCTGTTCCATTCATCTAAATTGGAAAACTTGAGCGGCGATTCTCAAGGAGGCTGGAGGCTCAAAAGGGGGAAAAATAGTAGTATATACCTCACTCCCTACAAAAGTTAATTTTTTCAAAATTGCGTATAAGCCGTAGGGGGTTAAAATAATGTGTGCTAACTTGAGTAATACGCCGAGAGAACCACAGTGATTGATTAAAAACGAGAAAATTCAAGTTTTTTTTTTTTTTTTTTAGAAAAGTCAATATTTAAATGTGATTTTGAAATGACCCATATATAGGTAACAACTAACAGGAGTTTACTCCCCCCCCCCCCTTCTGATTTGAAAGTAGTGGAGCACTAGGTACAGGAAAAAATGGGCTTTTTTTTATTGAACTTGGGTCATTAACAGGACATACTGTCCTGCTGTATCCTCCCTCAAATGTCAATGACCAAACCGCTCAAGAAACCTCATGCTATGTCATTATTGTTGAACCTTGGACTTGCACCTAATTTCAGTATGAGCAGAACTCAATTAATTAGGGTTTTATCAACTTTTCACTCATTCTTGTAAAGGAGTTTGTCGAAAAAAAAGGTTAAACATATCATTTTCTTAAAATTCGACAGAATGTAGCATTTTACCGAAAAATCACCAGAATGTAGCATTTTTGAGCCATGGCAATATGGCATTTGGAGAGCTCTTGTTATAAAGGGTAATATTCAAGGAAAGGATTGTGGTACGTGTGTTTCATGCTGTCAGTATTCACATACATAAACTTGCAGCGCATTCAATACGTTGAACGCGAAAGTACAAAGAGGGAGAGGAGGTGGCCGTGAGGGGGGGACTCGGCAGTAGGGCACACTAATGCGGAATCTGTGACCCATTCGCGTATCGACCCGCTCTCGTCCGAGTGCAAGCCTAATCATCCCGCCTCGCCTCGCTCTACGGCGCTCTTTTCTCTGGCAGCCTTAAAAATTCAACTCTTCCCCCAAACATGACCGACAAATCATGAAAATTTGGAATTTTTTGGTCGTTTATTTACAATTTTTAAAAAAATCAACCAGTTACTGTCGGTTTTAACGTGCAGAAGCCCTAGCGGATCGAGTCGGAGTTAACCACACAAATTAATTTCACCTCATAGGTACTTGAACTTTTAATAAATCCAAATTATCCTGGAACACGCTCAAATATCGTGGTAGTGGACATGAAATGAAAAATAATTTATTGGCTTATAGATAGATATAATAGAAGAACTAACAAATGGATAAATTACAGTCAATATACTGGTGGCTGTAGCCATAACCCATGCTGACACCGAGAGTCAATTCTAACTCAATATTGAGTTCAAAATAGTTAAATTTACTCCTTATTCCAAACTAGTTGTTAATACCCAGCTTCGCCAGGGTTCAAAATGAGGTTTTTGTAAAAATTTAAAAAACTGTTTATTTTTATGCAATAAACAGTTCCTTCTGTATAAAGCAACGTGATAGACAACATTTTTCGTAGTTCCATTTGGAGTGTGCACGAAAAGATACACATACCACAGACCACATACAACTGTCCGTGAGAAAAACATGGTGTCTGCAAGTCTATACCAGCAATCTCAAGAGACTGTCCCTGTGACTTGTTGATTGTCATCGCAAGCACAGTTTCAAAGGGAACTGTATGCTCTAGAATTGTATGATGTTGTGTGAGGGAATAATATGTATTCTTGGAATGAATACATTTTCGCCCTTATGGCACTCTGTGAGTACTGTGGCTTGAATAATATGTCGCACCACCTTTTTCACGATCAATCTTGTCCCATAACTCAACGTGGATGCACCAATATTTCGGATTAGCATAATGGTAGCGCCAACCTTTATAATCAAGTTGTGGGCTATCAAATCAGGAGTCTGGATGGAATTCAAAACTCAATGGGATGTTGTACTACTTCATCAATTATAATAAACTATTTCGAGATGGTTCCGCAGATAAGAACTTTTCAAACAGGCATTGATCTGATCTGCTGGTGTGCCACGTGTTTGGTTTGATTTGCAACCTGTCCAGAAACATTCACTATGTAATTTTGTGCATGTTCATAAAATTTTCAGGTTATTTGGCGGTCTAGATGTTGCGTTATAAGGAAACAGGGGGACAACAAATACGTTTTATATATACGAGGTGTCCACCAGCGTATGATCCGAAAAACTTCGCACACGTGTTCTACAACTAGATTCCAACAAAAAGTGCCTCTAGTTTTTTTTTAAGAAGCTTCGTTTTCGGCCTACTCATACTATAGATTCCACCAACATAAAAGAAACATCCAAATCTCACAATGCAACCCTTAAACCAAAACTAAATTTGTTTCGTATTATGAAATCAAAACCATGTAGTAATAATTATCGTGCTGTTCAAGTTGTTACCAATATTTATTAGTATAATTATAATTATTATACAATTTTTATACTTACCGCTATGTAATGTTAAATATTGAATGATTGTCATTTAACGCTTGTAAGGTTGTATGAGCACGCCAGGAGTCGAAATTGTAAAATGGAAATTCAATGAAATTTAAATTTTTTTCATAAGGAGGGAAGAGTTATGTCCCTCGACTCGTCCTTACTGCTGACTCAAACTGACCAGCTTATAAAACCATCACGCGACGCTATGATTAGTCAGTCTTCAAGTTCTCGCGCTTCGACTAGTTTCTAGTTACGGCTCCCGTTTCTTATCGTCCAGTTTCCATTGTGTTGTGCCCGTTATTGTAGGACATTTGGCGTGTTCGAGAAATAAAATAAAAATCTAACTCGAATGTTGCAACACATAATTTACGTATATATTTTAAATTTATTTATTTATTTTTTGCTTGACCTATTTTTGTGAGCAAATTCAAACGATGGAGATAGATCGTATAAAAGACTTGAAGTATCTTAACCGAATTTGAATATAAATTGAAAGGATTCTGATCCTTCTTTTTCCCTCTGCAAAATAAAAACTTTTCCCCAACTTCTGACAAAGTTGGTTGGGAAAGAATTTCTGCATTACTGTCGTATCGCTCATTTTAGCGCCTCGAGAAATTCGCTTTCCGTGGAAGGTTTTCGGGACGGGCTTTTTCTACTTGTATTCACCACGACAGATTTCAGTTGGAGATTCTTCTTATTCCACGGTGTGGGTGCTGTAGGTGAAGTTCTATCCAGGACAAATAACCGCTACTGGTGGTGTACGCCATCCTATTATGCGTGCTGTTGCAATAATTACAAGAAAATTGAAACAATAACGGCATTAAACCTCTGATTTGTTTGTGTTATCGTGAACTTAATATTTTGATTCCTCTACTATTTTACTTTCTCTTCTGAAGGAAGATAGTGGTTTTGTCAAGTTTTGGTTCGCGGATCAGCTGGGATTGCTGACTTTGTATCTCTGAGGTGAAGAGGAAGTTAAGCAGGTGACTCGATGTTTTCAGAATTCAACTTCTGCTTACATCAGAGTTCTTACTCCGGGAAAAGGCTAAAAGCGGACCTTCTCGCAAGAAGGGTCATGCGGTGGTTTTTAGCAATATAAGTCAAGGGTTTAAGCTCAAGAGAAAGCTCACTTACCAAGTGAAGTCCCAGCTCGGTGTCCGGACCTGAGGATGATGACCCTTGCGCCTGGTCACTGTGTTAAACCCGTTTTAATGGTATAATTATGCGGGTAAGTTCCTTGACATCTTAGTAGTTTCAATAATTTATTTTAGAAAAATAGTGGATTGGTTGTTGATTTTATTATATCGATATGCACAGCAATTTTATTTATAACTTGAATAATTATGAATGAACGTAAAAGGCACCACCACAAGGCATGAGCTGTGCAATTGTGGGAGAGGGGTTGTACAATGTATTATTCGTCATAGTAACTTATTTGAATATGAAGTACGAGAAATGTTATCAGTACAAGGAAATGTACGGGACCGTGTCATCTATCTATCTATATATAAAAGAGAGTCGTGTTAGTTACACTATTTATAGCTCAAGAACGTCCAAACTGATTTGGCAGAAAATTGGATTGGTGATGGTTCGAAACATAAACCAAAACTGTGCAACGGAACACGTTTCTTGATTAGGAAATTTATGAATAATGTGATTTACGCTAGTCAAAGGAAAATTCGAAGGTGAAGAAGTTCCATGGATCCCGGTGATCACAACCGACATGCCGTTTGTGTTTAAACGAGTTCGATTTCCGATCCGTCTTGCATTCGCCATGACCGTTAACAAATCCTTAAAGGTTTGTAGTCTGAATCTAGGTCAATTATATGTGGCATTTTTACAGGTCGGAAGACCATCTGTGCTATTTGTTCTTGCACCATATAATAAAACAACAAAAGTCTTCTACCACAAGGTGCTTCAATATAACGTTGAACCCATGCACTAAAATACTCGGCCAATTAAGAATCCTCAAAATACTTCCTTTTTTTTATTTACCTACCTACCATCCAAATGAAAATTGAACCTCTTAGGCGCAAAAAAGTTCGCAGGGTCAGCTAGTCAATGGATAAAAATCACTGATTCCGTTGGAAATAACCGTACGTCAGAGTTGCATTTTTGCACATAATGTACATAAATACTTTCTATTGTGAAAGTAGATATCTTAAAAGTAAATCAGAATTGTATTTCAGATCACATCCGTTTTCATTTCTGGATTACCCACAATCTACAACCCCCCCCCCCCCCCCCCTATGTACCGGTGTATGCTATGGTGGTAAATCAACATTGAAAATTGTGAAAAAAGCAGAAGGTTGACCAAAGTTCAAGTTTAGGCCAGAAGAAATCATGTACCACGAAACTTAGGAGAAGGTTTCATTAAAAAAAAAATTAAAGAAAAAGTAACGCCCTCTTCAACGGTGTAATTTGAATTTGTAATTACTGATGGTAATTTCAGTAAAGTAAGATCGAACATACAAAAAGATAACCTTGACGTACAATATGCAGAGAAGGAACGGACTAAAAAAATCGCTATGAGGTAAAAGTTGTTGCAAATTCAGTACGAATGTAGGTACATCATGATCGTGGAATGGGGTACGATACGATCATGGACAAGGGACTCGTTACGTAAACTGGTCTTCGGGCTAGGGTTCAGTAAAATATTGGCGAGACGGAACGTTGTGACATGTCACGTTTTTTCCTAACGGTTCTACCTTTAGATCGGAGCTGTTCCTAGGGAAATGAAACACCTCCAGTTTCCGTTCGAAGAAGATGATTACCGATTCCACAGTTATCGCATTTTCCATTTCGGAAATCTCACATTTTCAAGACGGCATACTCGTAGTTAGAAGAATGTGATGGATATGGTTAGTTGGCCCCTTCCCGATTTTATAATCTGTCGCCTTGGGATATGAATCGGATGCCTGCAAGCGTCTGGGTCATCCTCTGAGCATGGCGGAGCATTAATTAATGTATCCACCTGCTCGGAAGGGGCAACTATACCATTCCATCACCTCACAAGAAGAAGAATCATTTCGAAGATTTTCTGATTTTTTCTCTTTTCCTCCATTTGTTTTGGGTTTGATGAATAGTCAAATACTCTAGATGCCATCGTTGCCAGATTTTCTCAGTCATTTCCTGAATGGACTGCCATCTACTGAGGTGTCAAGGTCCAAAAACTTGATGAAAACACTTCTGAGGTGTCCAGAGTACTGAACAGGAACCTTGAGACGTAAATCAAGACTGCAGAATATTATTCCGTTTAATCAAGGAACGGTTTTTTTTACTGGAACGTCGCCAATGCGAATGAAATTGATTAACTTCGTAATGTTTAGAGTGAATTTCGGCAACGAGCTTTGTTTCACTGATTTCACTATCATCAAAATTCCAAATCACTTGGCTTTCGGTTGTTATATATCTGATTTTAGTATTTGAATAACAATTATTTCGGGACCCATTCCTCCATCGGGATTTCTCCCACCATTGTACCTCGAACCGGCCTTTAAGAGTTAGCAAGCCTCCAGAAGTCAGCTCCACTTGCAACCCTACCAAATTTCCACCCAGTTCTCCAAAGAAGGCAATAATTTTACGCTCGCAGAGAGCCTTATAATCTGAGTTAGCCTTTACATAGGCAACCCTCGAAATGGCTGAGCCTGTAAGCCGAAATAATCGTAGAGATGCAAAGGATTTCTGGCACGCGTGCAATCCCAATCCCACCAAGGTTTTGCAGTGCCCGGATTTCCCGAATAGCGCATCGATGCTTCATTAGCAGCTTGAGTTGGAGCAGCGACAACCCACTCAGCCTCCCGCTCGATAGACTCACCGCCTCCCTCCGCCCCTGAACCTGCTGCTCCAGGGATACTCGGTACCTATCTCCACAAGCTGCTGTTCATGGAATTTTGGGAAGGTAGGGCAGCCAGACACCACACTGACTACCATCAAGAGCAAGTGAAATCATAATTGGCATATGATCGGAAAAGTTCTCCCTTCCCACTCAGAAGTCTCCAAGCAATTTCATCGCACTTGGCGTGGCACAGCAATAGTCAATTGTCGAGGCACCATTACTACCATCTAACGTTAGTTCACCCTCTTCGTCTCCTCTGCTACTGCCATTGAGTATTAATAATTGGTGTTCTTCCAGTAATTCAAGGAAACGTGATCCTCGGCTATTTGTTGACAAGTCCTTCGATTTCCAATGCACTGCATATTTGTCGATATCTATATCCAACTCCGAGCAAACCACCTGTCTCGTGCCAACTCTCACATTCATATCTCCTATAATAATAAAATCTCTATCCCTCTCAGAAACATTGCTGATAAGTTCATCTAAAGCTCCAAAATCGAGCTCCCATTGATTGCAGTTGAGGTAACATGGTAAAATAAGAAGTTCTCTTAGTGCCACCCTAAAAACGAGCACGTCTACATTACAACATGATTGACATTTTATATTTAATTTAACTTTTTTTGACATACGGATCACCAACAAACAGCCCCCAGACGCTCTACCAAATTTTGAACTTCTATCTAAGTGTTTGCGGGTTAATTTGTATAAAATAATAATAGAAATATCAAGTAAAAAATAGTAAGGAAGAATTCCAATTTAAGAAGACAGGACCAGAAAACAAGAGTTCGCGACAAGAACTATTCCAGGATCGACAATCGCTTAGTTTTAAAACATATATTAATTTCGAATTAATCCAAGGTGTTTTTCGGAAAACAGCAGGCGGCGAGCCGTGGCCGTTTAGCTTTCATCCCTTTTACCCTTGGCCTTAACCAATTACGGGTCAGCGCTAATCGGCTGATGCCTTTTGTTCCGGTCGTTTAGCGTTGTCCGCCTGATTGACTCGTTTAGTTCAAGCCCTCGATTGCAACTAGGTGCTCGAGCAATCGAGACTTTCAAAGCCTGTCCAACGCTAAAACGACCGCGCTCCACCTCCTAATGAATGTTTAAACATTGTGGTGTTCAACTTCGATGCGGATCCCTCGGAAATCGGTCACGTTTGTGTTCCAACCTTGTAAAACATAATTCTGCTGGAATCGGATGGATTTAAAACTGCAGAACCGTTCGCTCTCGTTCCCTCAATCAGCCCCCGCTTACCTTAAATGGTTTTTTCGAAAAACACGACCCTAAATGGGACTCGGTATCACATTTGATTTGGACCGTAAGTGAATAAATTAAAAGACTGACATATTAAAGGATCAAAAAATAGAAATTTTTCGAAATAAGAATATATTCTTTCGTTTAGCAAACATGTTAAACATTGACATAATGTCAATGAATCGGAGGAGGTGCGTTGCGGGACTAGAAATCGCTTCGAGAGCACGTTTGCAGAAATCGCATCATTTGTAAAAAATGCATGTGGGAATCACAAAATTAGTAAAAAATGCACACTCACCTTAATATTGAGCTTCAAGTCAGTTTTAGCGAAGAATCACTAAACAATCTAGCAGCGATTGCACTTTGTCTTTGGTTTGCTTCCGGGATGGGTTTCTACTACCCTTCAGGATCGATACAATTTTGGGGCACGACTCTGCTTGCACTTCTCTCAATGTTTTGGTGACTTAGTGTATATTGGGATGTGGGTTATAAAACTGACGATTAAAATCTCTGTGAAAATTTTCCGCCCCATTCGTTGTGCGGGGGCAATCCAATGCTGGGGGCGCTGCCCAGATATGTGGTACGAACGAACAACCTTCCTTTATATATGTTGTCAGAACATAGTAATTGAACTGCATACCTTCAACAGGAGCTTGCAACATTATGCCTGTAAATGCTTTTTAGGCAATATCATGAGGAACGTAGTTTCTGAGTTGCCGTTTCGTTTGAGTGACTTGACTATTGTGGAGATCCATTTTACTCGCGCTCAGTAACCGAAAGACTAATCAAATCATGCCTGACGGAAGACCGACTTGACAAGAGGTAAGAGAGAAGAGAACAAGTAGCAAGGTCAGATCAGAGTTCCCGCAAACGTGTTGCATCCACCGTGGCCCACCAGTCTCCAATTTCCGCGTGCGTGCTACTCTCTATGAATCGACGGAGACTAACCTTAGGAAGAAGAAATCTCATCAACATGAGTACGAATCGTATGAACACAATACAAATTTTCTCATGATTTAGGATTTTTTTACATAAGGCCTTTTACGGCGGAGATGTTATAGATTTGGATTCTACGCACCTTGAAACGAAAAAGGATTACATTTGAGAGGGTTATTCAACATCGTTGTTTTACGGTTACTAAGGATTATCTACAAACTATATCTATCCGGCTAGTGTAAGTACCAGCCAATTTCTGTGGTTTTTTTAATGAAGTATTTTTATGAAGGCGCCGGTGTTTCAAGGGTCTTGACGATAATACTAGTTCTATGTGCAAAACACTCGGGAGCGGAATTATGTTATTTCCAACCCTTGAAAGACCTCATTTTGCACCCTTTTGAAGACCCGTTTCGGGAAAGTGGTCACCTTTTGATGGTGACGATCTTGGTTAACGTTAAATTACATTGAAACCTTCACGCAACACGGAGCCGCGAGCTCTCCATTTGTGAATTCACTTACCTACTTAAGAGCGGGTCGAACTAACGACGGTAACGAAGACCACGTCGTTCTGGTTCGTTAACCTCAGTTAGCCGGGTGAACACTTCGGGCCTCTGAATATGAATGTTTCTGGAGTCAATGGCTTGTCTGGGCCGGAGAGGCGGTGTGTCTGCGCTAAGGTTTCTTCATTATGTGGCATGTAACCTGCACATTCCCACCGATAATGTAAATTGCGGCACATTAGAGTAGTCCCTCACGGTCACTGTTGATCGATAGATCCGTATTCGGCGAGATTCATATAAGAGAGGGTTTCTAGTAGATTCCGAGAATGGAGGGTTTGGGATCAAGTCGATGAAGTGGGGGCTGGCGAGGCGACGGGCTTGAGAACATCGGAGGCCACTGGTTTGGGATCATAGCGGAATGGCCAAATTAAATGTTTTGGTTCGCGTCTCAAATGGGGCATTGACTGATTCGGTCACTCATTAAATAAGAAAGAAATTTTCTTTATCTTCCTATCGTGCGCGTAGTGAGCGACTACAAATTACGGATGTTGCGATCAGTGCGAAGTTTCTGAGTCGGCGAGGGAAAAAATAATATTTGGTATGACGTAACTTTGGGCTTTTTTTCGGCTCATAATAGAAGATTCATTTCCTAAGGAAAATTCGCCAGAACGAAGGAAGACGATGATCCAGGGTGCGGGGAAAGGGAACGCCCGGCCCTTTCAAGTCTTCTCGTCTCCCATGATGACGCGGAGAAGCTGCTCTCCATAAAAGATGAGGCGATCCGATGCCTCGGACCAGTTCAATCATCCAGCAGCGCCCGGTGACGGGGTGTGGCGGAGTGGGGAGTTACACTAATCTTCACGTGAAAAGCGAGGTAGATTGATGGCCCCGATAAATCAAACTTCCATTATCATTCGGTTAGTGAAATGTCAGCGTTCAGGTTCGAGGAGGTGGTTGCGCTGAAGGTCGTTGTTGTCAATCAACCGCTAGGTAGGTGTCCGACGCGCCCTGCTTTGCCTGTCAAAACGTGCTTACTGATCAAGTGTTTGGAAAAGTATTTAAAAACATCAACTCTTCAAATGTATCCCATGGTCCAGGGGAATTCTTGTTCCTTTTTACTGAGAAAACAGAATTTTGGTATTGGTGAAGACCGTGATGCTGACGTGATGCTCTCGGAATCCTCTTCATTGATTTTCATCACTTTTCCATTTTTCACCGCCCATTGGTGAGCGGTGATTTATCGGAGCACGACCATGGTGAATCGCTGACCAAAACTTCAAAAGAGCTTTTTGAGCAGAAGCGGGAAAAAAAATATTCTAGCTGTTTCCCGCGACTACCTGGTGTTTGAATGAAAATTGAGGCCCCGGGTAAGCTGAGTGGGTCCTAAAGGTAATTACTACGATATTTACTGTGTGAAGTTGCAATTAACTACGTATAATCACTAGGACGTTTACACGACGATGCTTAGGACATTTACACGACGTTGCTTTGGACCTCGAATCAGCTGATTGGTTTTGTAAGAGTCATTTTGGGATCACATCGACAACAGCCAATCGAAGCTGAGCTGCTGGTGAGTTTAGATCCCCTTTTAAGTGTAAAAAGACATATTCCAGTCACAATGTAACAGCATGAATCGTTGATACTTTTATTCACTTTTTGGAACATGAAAGAGATGAGCTCGTCGTTTGAAGTTGGAAAATCTCGTTCTGAACATTTATATTTCAACGCTAATAGTTAATGTGAGTGGAAAAGGTTTAGGTTGGAAATGTCTTAATTCATTTCGGAAATGTTATAAACAAATAATTCAAACTGTATACTTGGAATGCGAATTTGAGTGCTAGGCATTTACAGGAGGTTTGGATTTGGTAAACAACTGGTACTTAGAAAAACGTCGTTATATTTCAATGTCCACTCAAACACCATTGGGAATCCAAGGAGAGTTTTAACCCCAAACCACGTCCACGCACGACGAACGCTCGTTTGTCATCTCTTGATTGTAATCCTCGGGGGTATCAAAGTTAACAAAAGTAGATGGCAGCACATCCGCGGTTTCTCAGCCGAGTCGGGAGGGTTGTTTTCTTATATCGCCAATGCCAGCCGTTTCTAGTGAAGACGTAGTGGAAGCCATTCGCTTCATCGCCGCTCATCACTCACTCGTCTCGGCTGGCCGAGTTGATAGGGGAGCTCCCAACTTCAATAAAACATCCCCCTCCTGACCACCCCGACATGTCAGTCGTGCGAGTCAGCTCCGACGTTGGGCCTTTGCTGGAAGGGGCTTGAAAATTTATATCCTCCCTGAAAATAGTTGTTGTGCGAATTGAGGAAAGATAAATCGTGGGGAGGAAGTTACGCAAAATTGGTGGTTCTTAGTGAGTCGAATCCTCGTCACTGACTGGAAACAATCGTGACTACACCACTGCTCTTCATTCAGGGGAAGTTTTACTTCCCATCATCTGAGTTCAGACCTCCACCTCTTGATAGAATGAATAAAACCTAATCGTACAATAATCGAAATGGTTTGATATGTCAGGGTTTTTGCCTGTAATAAGTCAGCTAATGCCACAAACACTTACTGAACTTATGTTGAACACTGGTGGGCAGTACAATTTTCGAAATGGTTTGATGTGTCAGGGTTTGTGCCTGTAATGAGTCAGCTAATGCCACAAACACTTACTGAACTTATGTTGAACACTGGTGGGCAGATATACTAGCCAACAAGCGCTCCTGTGTAACGTAAGTGGACTGTGTTATAAAAACAACCTTTTGGTAACCAGGGAATAAGGAAGATGAAAATCAAAATGTAGTATGGATATGACACCTAGTATTTTGATCATTGTCAATAAGAACTTGCAGTATGTTTCTAGGATCTAATAAGGTGACCTAACTAGATACCTACACCGGGGGGACACAAAAATGTTGATTAGATGTGGTAGAATCTTCACAGAAGGACATAGGTATTAGATTAATGGTCCGCAATCCCTCTTTGTTTCAGAATGACTCAAAATTATGAGGAGTAGGTAGTGAAGACTACTTCAGTTGGGTTTAGATCAAATGGATCGATGAATCCAAGCGTTATTGATTGTTTTGGCTAATTGCTGCTTAAAAAAATGAGCCATAGAGGTTTGATTATAGCATCAGTAGGTGCCTGAAGATTAGGTTGATGTAGATTTAACAATTTCCCGTCCACGAAGGATTTGAAAGAAAACGTCAGATTTTAAGCTCGACGATATTGAATTCGTGACGAGGCACTAGCCTCTCTTTCCGAATACTCAAACTTCGGTTCACAGAACAGAAAGCATGGAGTAAAGCAAGTAAATATGTAGTAAGATGAAGCAAAGTACGTCCGTCAACAGGGACGATCGAAGATGCACCATTATTCACGTATTACACGATATAGGTAACGGTGATAAATCTGGCATCATTTCAGAAACAGGAAAAGAACCAAGGCTGGATCTTGGAGATCGGTGGAAAAAGATGAAGTGAGCCGGACGAGAGGTTTGGGTGTGGCAGAAGATCTATATCTGAGCCCATCAGAAATATCACCCGCTTATCCATACGGAAACCATAGTTCACGTTCTGGTCGGAATCACAAGCCCCGTTCCACTTCCATCATATGGAAACACGGAAACGAGGAAGAGAGAAAAACACAGATCCGAACTCTGGCAGTGACCGTCTAACTTTTTCCGTGATATTAAGGACGAAGGACGTAGAGAACGCGTATATAAAAAAAAGTGGATTTTCTGTGAAAATATAAAACGAGAATCGTAAAATGAAAGTAAAAGCTCACCGCTCCCCAGTGCCAGAGAAAAAGGTCGAAATAAAAGTGGAGAAAGTCCGATCGACGAGGGAGTTTTCGGGCGTTTTCTCTGCGTAAATGGGTATGGAAGGGACCGAAGTGCGTAAATGTGTGGGGGCTGTGTAAATGTGGGGGCCGAGGGAGTGTGTACACTGCGTGATGGGATTGGCGGAGGCTTGTCGGTCGTAACCCTCGGGGTACAAAAAGGTATGTCAGAATATTCACTGAGGTTTTACGATGAGGGACTCCCGGGGTGACCAAACTTGATGTGGAAAGAGAAATAAACTGTGGCGATCCATCGTGAGGGACAAAAATTGAACAGTCAGATCTACTCTAAATCACTTATTTACAAAGTAAAAAGTTGTAAATTACTACAAGGAGGTTTATTATCTCTTTATTAGAATAACCGTTCTACGTAAATCAGTGATCCACGCATATTAGACATAGTCACTGGCAGGATATTTGAACTCGGCGCCTTGAAGCACAGTTCCTACATCCACACACGGCGAACCCCACTGAATTCTGATGTTCAGAGAGACAACGGACCGTTACAAACGCCGTGGGGAAACGCGGGCCGTGAAAGTGACATTGCGCGGAAGCGCAGACTGGCTGACGGCAAAGGAAAACTGATTCGATGATCGCTCCCCTCTGCCGTCAGAGCGGGTTCAATTTGTCATCCGTCGCTGCTGCTCCAGCACAAAGGCACCGCCTGAAGATGATCGGATTCCCAACCTCTGCACGGTTTAATCAGAAACCAGCCGTCTCCTCGAGGGCATTTGGCCATTGTGTCGGGCGAGTCGCAGCTGGAAGGTTAATTATCTCAACAGACACGAGATTGATCTTCAAGGCTGGATCTGTCGAGTGTTCATCACTCAGGGGTCTGAGAGCTGGTTCGGGGATAGCATATTGATATATCAAACGCGGGTATGGTGTATTTTCGTACGAATCATCCAACTGGTAATAACATCGATAGGTGTTGCTATATCAGCCGTAAGTAACATTGGTTGAGGGTGTTGGTTGAATGAGTCTTCTCCCGTTGTATCTTGTACCTCCGATGTATAACATGGTACCTCCTACATCTTATAAGTCGTTGGTTTTGCCTGTCAAACCTTATAAGTATGATTTATAAGAACAGGACTTTCCCATCACAGCTTCCCCTCCCAATACATAGGGGAAGGTCTGAATCCCTATCGCTTCATAAATAATCTTAAAGGCGCAAGAAAACATGCAACGTTTCTCTTAACAAACTGATAAAACCACAAAGGAAACCCCATAGGAGGGGAATTGATGTGCAATAACTCATACCTGATAAGGTGTGATTGGTGAAAATAAATTTCTTCAACCACCAGAGTAGGAAATGGATTTATCTATTTACGAACCGCATACTATATGCCCACTATGCCAATATTACAATTTAAATTACATTTGACCTGTTGCCATTGTTTTTAGATAATGACAAAATAATATGAAAAATAATAGTTTTTGCTGCGTTGAAGATCCAATATTGGTGAGGATGTAGATGCAGGCGATTGAGTGGTGAAGTATGTGTAAAACGTGCCGTAAAGGGTGTGTAAAATAACAGATGATAGAGAAGTTAACATGGTGGATGGGGGTGTTGATATAGTGAGGTGTTGAGATAGAGTGTAGGATGAAAATATGTGGAGCGCTATTGAGCCGTAGCGTTCCATCCTGCTACTCCGCATGATGGTTCTGTGAGGACAGTACTGTCTTGATACGTATTCCTCAGGATTCCGCCTTAAAAAGATGAAATGGAGACTTTTTACCCATTTTTCAGCTGAATGTATTGCTGAAAAGAATGTTCACCTCTCTAAGAGAGTTGCATTTCGATAGAACTTATGTCTGCAAAGTGGAAACGGGCCTTTGAGAGACGAGAGGAAGGAGATGAACACTTGTTATTTATTGATAGAGAAAGCAAAGAGGGAGATGGACAGCACGCTTGATACCACACATCAAAATATCGTTACAGAGTAAACATGCTTAGACCAATTTTTTTTCTAAACAGCTCCTCTCATGACATGGGCTATTTTAACCTCACTTGTATAGAATGACGAAAGTTGATGTCCCAACTTATCCAAACTGGAAAAAAGCAGACGATGATGTGTTTCACACTCTCTTCGTTAGTAACCAATGGGAAACAGAAAGATCGCGGCAGCAGGATGATTTGGAAGTGTCATCTCAGGGCATGCCGCCAGAGATGATAGTAGCTAAAATGCTTGAAAGGGAGAACAATTGAGCTGCGTGGCTGCAACGTTGTAGGAATCCTTCAGCAAAAGATCATCCAAGACCAGCAGAATCATGGAAGGCAGTGAAACAAACTCTCTGACTTGGCCTGAAGTAATGTGTTGAAAGTTCCTTGCTGAGCCCCAACGTGAGGAAAGGAAGAAGAGGTTTCAGTCGGGTTGAACCCCAAAATCCTTCCTACTTGAAAAAAATAAAAATTACTGGTTCAAAGGGTAGGAAGAAAAGTCCTAAAACTTAGTATGATAATTAAAGACTAGCTCTAATAGCATATAATACGAACAAACGGATCTTTCCCTCTAATCAGAGTGTTGTTACCTAGTGTTTGTAGCAGTTATCGTTCTAAGCAACGGCCGACAATTATGGAAATGTGTAGCCATGAAAGTAACATGTTGGGCAAATAGTGATCAATCAACAGCTCATCAGTCATAATGGGAACGCGGTGGGCAAAATCGATAGGTGTGGTGGAAGGGTCATTACCAACAGAGCTCCCAGTAAAAACCAACCCATCACCCTCACCCTCTTGTAGATAGCCTCTCAATTTTTCTCATTTCAATCTACTATTACTCCCATTTAGTACTTTTGTAGTTGGTTCAGTTTAGTGAATATCATTCCCGTAATTTTGAATCTGTATTAACTGTAAAATTCACACTGAACGTTTACTCATACTCATATGTCCTTTCACGTATACTGATCATGTCTTTGAACTAGTTTTTATTTTAAACGGAATTGGTGATTTTTAATTGCCCTGAAGTGTTATGTACAATCAAAATCGAGATTTTGCAACAGCTTATAGTATTGAGATTGTAGCATGAGAAGGTGATGGAATGTTATAGTTGAACCTTCGAACAGCAATACGGATAATGCGTGACATGGTTTTTTCTAGCCTAAACTTGAATTTTTGTCGACCTTCAGCTTATCAAACAATTTTCAATGTTATTTACCGCCATACCATCTATAGGAAAATGGTTGAGTTCTTCGGTAAAAACGTGTACATTTCATCAAATTTCTATCGGTCCATTAAAGTTTTATTTTAGAGCAATTTTTGACAGAAAAATTGGTATTTGTACGTAGAAAAACGATACATTTTTTTAAACGAAATCAGCGTTTTGGCATGAGATAATGCCTCTGGTGAAAATGATGGAGGAAGATGGATATAACTACGTAATTTTCCTCGCTGAATCGAATGAACACTTTCTGAAACTCTCCGTACGAATAAAATCAAAGAAAGAAGGTGGAGGGGGGGAAGGATGCTCTGAAGTATAAAATTTATATTCTTTCTAAAAAAAAAACGTGCTTGATTCGGCAGGGTGCTCAGAGCGGGCAGACAAATGTGCCTGGGAAGGAGTTTGAGGTAACCACCTCCTCCTCCAGCCTCATAGCCCCACCACGGCCTCAGTAGTAAAAAAAATAATTATTATTTCTATCATTATTATTTTAAAAAAATTCCATCTTCCGTGTACAGGTTTTTTTGTTGTGCAATTCACTAAACATAGAATGAAATAGTCTTTTCATCAATTGAGAATTAGGTTCCTTTCCTTTTTTATTTCTCAAAGAATTACTGAAAGTAATTGCAGCCGTATTTAATTATTCACGTGACTAATTACTGTCCAACTGTGATTAGTGGAGATGGACCTGTATAAGTTGCCCACCCGTAGTTTTGCTGTGGGGCGATTCACCAACAACAACATAAATGGGGATTGTGAGAGAAATCTGGAGCTCACTTGTGGCAGTCACGAACTGCCTCAATTCTGCGCCTTCCCGTTTTCTTGTCAATTTCATTCTGCGTGGGGACTTTCATCTGAAAACCCCTTTTCCGAAATCTGACGTTCGCGCCGAACTTGGAAAACCCCTCCGAGTTAATTGATTTATGCGACGTTCGTCCGAAGCGTTGCGGAATAAACCGGGTTGAGGGACTCAGAAAGTTCTAGAATTCATCACGAAAAACTGCCCTCGCCCTGGAACCATTCGTTATATTTCCCTTTGATTTATCGTAACGACCGCCGCAACTATCTCTCTTCCCTTTCAGTCTGTCGTTTATTGATAAATGGATTTCATGTTTATATGTATCGACGTCGCCCTCACCTTAGGCCCTATCTCACTTTTTTCCTTCCGCTCTACCTTTCCCCAACAAATCCCACAATTGGTCGCAGAATGTATAATAAATGGTTCCAGCTACTTCAATGTCACTCACGGCTTCTGTGGACAGATAATCCGGCATGTCTGACGTTGGGCGGCTCGTCCCTCCCAATAACCTCTCGTTCACTTGTCCTGTTTGCCACAGGGTTCCTTTCCCTTTTGCTCATTCCTTGATTTGAATAACCGTATTCAGTGGTCCCCTCTTCAATTTATCGGTACTAGCAAATTGGATCCCTACTTCACCGGACTCCACTACCGCTGTTGATTTCTCGCTCACACCGCTTTAATTGAATTGCCACCGGTTTTGGATTATATTTTACAACAATGAGCCTTTGGAATCTACAATAAATAAGATAAAATAAATATACTAACCACACCTATAAATTTGTAGGTGTACCTACGCTTCCAGTCGCGAAAAATACTGAAATGTCTAGGTAACAAGAACGTATAGATCTTCAATATTTTTGATAATCTCCAATGATGTAAAATAAAAGCTTTTTAAAATGATTCACGGGACAGAAATTCCACGGGACATCCAGCGCCTTCGTAAGGTTAGTCGACATTCATTGCGGGTCTTTCGCGCTAATTATATATCTGTTAGAATAATGAAAATATTGTGTTCAAATTGCTGTACGATGTTCAGACTGTTATGAAATATTGGAGCGCGATTGGACTTGAGAACTTCGTTGACTGACCCAACATAGCCAAGTGATCTATTCAGTCATGTGATCGATTGCAGTTAACGAATCTGTTGCTAGAGAATTGAACTGTTTAGTTTTAGTTTTAGGAAATATTGCTGAATATTATACCTATGCGCTTGCGCAGAGTGATATATTGATTTATGAGTGATGAAGTTCATAGAGGACCATCTGTAGCACAACCTACCAATGCCCCGAAAATGTAATCAAAATCGGACGAAAACTGTAGAAATTAGACCTGTTTTCGAGATTTTGAGCTCGCGCAACCGCAGTGGCTACTAATGATACTTTCGCGTTGAAATTTATGCGAGATACTCAAACCTTTTTTCGCCGACTACCCAGAAGACTGTTGTGGCATCGGATCACTAGTCAGGATGTTTTTCGTGTTTTCGACCTTGTCTCAGCAAAACGGCTATAACTCACATACAGTATTATGCAAAGTAAAAGTGGAGGATACCGTTGAAAAGTACGTTGAATTTCCGCCAAACCGATTTTTTTTTTCTTTCGTTTTGTTCACATCAATTTGGCAAAAAATCTACAAAGCAAACTTTGAAAAAAGAACGTTTTTCAAACGTTCAGTAGCTCTACTCCACTCTAATCTGCAATTGATCAAGTGCCTGTAACTTAAGAATTGAGTCCAAAGATCAGCTTCCGAATAGTATGTCGAAAACAATTTATACTATTTTGTCTAGTCGAGAAAACCTCGTTTGAATGCAAAAAACAGCGAAGCAAGCTGTGTGACTTATAGCCGTTTTGCTGAGACAAGGTCGAAAACACGAAAAACATCCTAGAAGTAAAATTCCCAAAAAACTAAGCAAGATAAAAAAATTGCTAGGAGACACTTTTTGTTGGAAACTGGTTATAAAATACGTGAGTGAAGTAATGCGCACCTTATCCGATTCACCCTGTGTGAGAATAGTATCATATAAATGTATACATAATGTATTATTGGCAGACGTGTAAGTAAGTCTCTCAAATGTCGAAATGCTCTCAAGTGGAACCCATGAGTGAACCGCAAAGACCTTCCCCATCAACACGGGCCAAGCCTATCGTTGAGGAAGTAACCTAAAGCGAGTAGCTCTTGTTCAAAATTGAACCGCAACATCTAAAAGATCGCCGTTCCAGGCCTTCGGTGGGGCTTGTGAATGGTTTGAGGTGTGGTTTCCCTGACGCGTCTGCGGCCGGCGGCTGCAGCGCGCAGCCTGAAACTCTCCACTGCTTCTGTGATTTTAGATGAGACCGGTTTCCCTGACGCAGCCAGAGAAATTCCAAGAAACCTAAAGAAGATAGAAAATCTTCCAAACCATTTGCAGTGCATCCCCGATGAGCCGGAGACAGTGTACGGATACATTGTGAGCGGCTTGCCAGCATGACCAATGAACCTAGATGAGGAGGACAAACCCACTGAAGAAGAGTGATTTTTCTCAATTTTTCCACTTTTGGGAACAAGATTCTTAATAAATCTTCCTGTCCTGGAGCAGTGGTGATTTCTTTAATCGGGGATTTATTTCGAGCAATGAACCCGTTTACCAGAATAATCAATGCCACTACAGATGAAAATTGGGACGTTTTAATCGTGGTATTTGTGAAGCGAATTATTTGTTTAATTTTTGCTTCATATTTTTTACAATCTTTAACATTGTTTGTGAATTTTCTAATAAAGGTATTTACAACGACTACTACTACTACTACTATTCGTGGTATTTTTCCATGACCCATTAAGGCACATATAAAATTGGATAATTGAAGAGGAGCCCTTATCCCCCACCAGACATCTTTTTAAGGCTAGCGAGACTCGTAAAAACTGTCAATTGAATCAATTCGTTAAAATTTCACACTCGGAATAATTTTTGTTATAAATCAAAAGTTGTTCCCGCCCTTTTAACATGCACCCATTAAATTGTATCATCCTCATGTATGCATTTGTCCCAATTTTATTTACTAATTGAATAAAAATAAAAAAAATTATCTATCTAACGTGAGAAAATGTTGTTTGGTACGTTTTACGTTTGCACATGAGCAGAGTGAAGTAATAATTTTTGAGCGACGTATTTCTCATAAAAAACGCCGCAAATTCTTTCACTGGGGTTTATTATTCAATCGGCTTGCGTTCATGATTTGAATTTCTACTAAGCTTTGGAGTCTGCGTGTTTCACAGGATAGGGCGATTATTGAATTTCAGGAGGCACACAAATATGATCAATGATGATCATGAGCAAAAAATCTGAAATTTTCAGAAAAAATTCCATGTTGGTCGGACAACGCCCAATTCTTTAGCCAGCTCTCTCACTTAATTTAAAGTGCCCTTTAAGGGTTGTCAAAGTTTTGTAAAACCCCTAAAACCCTCAAAAAAACGCTGCAAATTCTTTCGCTGGGTTTATTATTCAATCGGCTTGCGTTCATGATTTGAATTTCTACTAAGCTTTCTAGTGTGTGTGTTTCACAGGATAGGGCGATTATTGAATTTCAGGAGATATACATGAAGCACGTGAATCTGTTCTCGACCATAATACCTATTTGGATTGATCAGTTGATCATATTTGTGTGCCTCCTGAAATTCAATAATCGCCCTATCCTGTGAAACACGCAGACTCCAAAGCTTAGTAGAAATTCAAATCATGAACGCAAGCCGATTGAATAATAAACCCCAGTGAAAGAATTTGCAGCGTTTTTTTATTGAACCTCAATACCCCCCCCCCCCCCCCCCACAATAAAAACATCTATAATTTCCTTTGGCACTCGTATTGCGTTAAAACTTCCCCAAATCCAAATTTAAACGATGTACCCAAAGGTAGACAAATGTAGAGGGGGCACACAAATACCATCAACTGATCAATCCAAATAGGTGTTTTGGATGAGAACCGATTTACGTGGTCTATGCATATCTCCTGAAATTCGATAATCACTCTATCACCTGTAAAACACGCACACTCCGAAGCTTAGTAAGATTCAAATCACGAGCTCAAGCCAATTGAATAATAAACCCCAGTGAAAGAATACTTATTTACCCCAGTAATAATATTGAATAATAAACCCCAGTAATAATATTGAATAATCTTTACCTATATATTATCAGAATCCTTCAACCCGTGTATCGGCTACTAACTACAGTACAAGTATTCACATCGGCCATCACTCCAGTATCCACATTCACTACAACTCGACGCTATCGGCCGGACATCACTAGGTTACAAACAAACAATAATAAACGAAAAAACGCAAATGTTGGCACCATAAATCGGGCCATACATCGGGAATGGTTTGACCTACGGACGTGGGGAAGGGCTCATTCGATTCCTAATGGTATGTTCTTCAAATAGGTAAATATTTAGGATGATTCGACTAGTTTTGAGGTTTTCAGGGATTTTACAAAACTTTTACAGCCCTTAAAGGGCACTTTAAATTGAGTGAGGGAGCTGGCTCAAGAGTTGGGGCGTCGTCGGACCAAGATGGATTTTTTCTGAAAATTTCAGATTTTTTGCTCCAGCCGTTTCGGAGATATCGTGCGTACGGCGTACGGCGGACGGACGGAAAATTTTTTAGTGGAGATTCGGATTCTACACCCTTGGAAACGTAAACCATGAAATTTTCAGGGGGGGTTAGAATTTTTTTTTCCAGAGCGATTACAATGGTTTATTATTGAATAATAAACCAAAAATCTAAAGCCTAACCCGTAACCCAAGAAATGTCATCATCATCATCAGGGGTTACCCTGAAATTGGCTTGCGTTCATGATTTGAATCTGTACTAAGCTTCGGAGTGTGCGTGTTTCAATTAAAAAAAAACGCTGCAAATTCTTTCACTGTTGTTTATTATTCAATTGGCTTGCGTTCATTATTTGAATTTCTACTAAGTTCTGGAGTGTGAGCGTTTCACAGGATAGAGCGATTATTGAATTTCAGAAGGCACACAAATATGATCAACTGATCAATCCAAATAGGTATTTTGGTTGAGAACAGATTTACGTGCTTCATGCATATCTCCTGAAATTCAATAATCGATCTATCCTGTGAAACGCGCACACTCCAAAGCTTAGTAGAAATTCAAATCATGAACGCAAGCCAATGGAATAATAAACCCCAGTGTTTTCGATGAAAACTAGTGGTGAAAATTTAGAATTTCGGAGGAAAAAAGGTTTCATCTGTCGACAATAAACACAGAGCTTCCGCTACTTAGGTACAATTAAAAGCAAAAAATAAAAAAATAAATAAATGAATAAAAAAATACAAGAGGAATAATAAACCTTTTGTTACAAGTATGAACAAGTATGCTAATAACAGTATACTTTTATGTTATGCAGTGTAGTAGAATCTCAATTTTGTTTGTGTGAGTAGTAAAATCGAGGTAATGTAAGAACGTGTGAGTTAGAATAACAGTGATAAGGACGTGCCGAGTGGTACCTATTTCTTGAAGAAAGAGTTGTAATGAATCAGAATGAATTGTTAGCAGGCATTTATTCATTTATTTGAAAACCATACATCTAATTATTGTTTTCTGTTTTGTTGCAGGTATTTCCACTAATCAACTTCCAATTGCGAGATCGAATAGCTCACCTCTGAGGTTTGAATAAATTCAATTAAATAATTTGAAGTTGGTCACTGAATTTTGAAAATTTTGAAAAAATTATGTTTCTACCGAATTAGAATTCCGTTGTTTGATATCAATGTAATTTTGAGAAATAGTTCCAACTTGAAAACATGAAGCTGCACAATTTGATTAGGTTTATGAGTGTATAAGTTGTAGTGGTTCTTGTATGGTTTGTTTCATTGGGGTTCGTTGGTTTATCCCGCAAGATGTTCTACGTTAGCAGATGATTAGGCCTCTTCAACAATGCAGCTCATTTCGAAATCGTGTTTTCATATAAGAGGAATAATGTCGTTGCAGGAAATTTCATTTGCTCGTGGATGCCTTTGCTTCTATGCTTTCCCGAAGTCTTCTGAAACATGATTAAGTTTCATCAGTCTGCTGATGAGATCCAGTAGGTAATGTTTTTCGCTTAGGAAAATGGTTTGATTCCCTGACGTCTCAAACAAGTCAAAACCCAAAACTGTAATGCAGTCGGCCTTCGGGCGCAGTGGGTAAACGTAAATCCGAGACTAGCGAACATTTCTATCCAAATAGTGTAGATAATTATTTACTGCTATTGTATTTGGAGTTGGTCATTCGCGACGAGATTGTTTGCCTCGTTGCACTTCAGTATTGGTTGAGGATTATCAACGCTAACGGACGATTAGGTCTGTCAATCTAATTCGTGTCACATAAAGACAGGGAATTGACATCTCCAGAATTGATCTGTATAACTTTCTGTTCTCTGTTTACCTTTGCCCAAGGTGGCAATTATCGCCAATAATTGATTTATTTGTATTACAAGAGAGCATGGCACCTTTTAATGTAAGCCAATAAATTTAATTAAATATTATTTGGACCTAATGGGCTTTTAAAAAACGGAAAGTTTTCGAAAAGTTACTAATTCAAACTTCATAGGTGAGGACCTTCCTTCAGTTACAGTATTCATTAGGGAGACAGATTTGGTCCAACCAACTAGACGGCGATCAACTAGACCATCTTGTTGCTGTTGCTGACGATGACAATTAGAAGATTGTAGAAATCTTCGACGAAATAAACAGTCTTAAAGAAACTACGGACCAAATCTGTCCCCTAATAAACACTGTAGAAGTTGCTAAGTTCAGTTTTCAGGTTGCTTTATTCCCCCTGAAATTCGACTGAAAAACATTTATTTGGCACTAGGAAGATAGGTAATTTGACGGTCTTTCAAAAGGGTCTCTTCAAAATCCTCTGGAAATGAGGATGTCAGTTTTATTAAATTAAGGTCGATTACACGAAAAAAATCTTGAATAGTCAGTAACGCTGAATACAAGCGTTTAAAAAAACTCCGTGAAACATTTTCCTTTGAAAACAAGTTGCAGAATCGACGAAAAATGAAGGGATGAGACCTGTTTTGTAGACAACCTGTAGATTGAGAGGACAGGAGGGGTTATTTGGAAATGCCTTTCATTCACTCAATTCCAAAGAAGAATGTGGTCAGTCGGACTTTCTCGATACCATTGCGGATAACTGAGCCGTATCTTGGGATGGCATTGTCTTCTTTTCCAACATTGATGCTGGATTTAACCTTGTGAGTAGCTCACAGGAGAAACCCTGCCGATTAACTCTTAGTCTTCTTGTTCTTGATCGATCATCAAATCTTCAACCCTCTCTTAATCCGTTAAGATCAGTCAAAGCAGATGTTCTCGATGTAAGTGCAGAAGCTTGTGGTTTTCAGCTTTCTAACTACGGAGCTGTTAGAACCCTAACTACCATGGTTAGGCTCGCTGTATTTTTTCAAGAATCTAACAGCTCATGATTATCGTCGATATTGCCCTGGAATATACTCTGAGAGTAACGTTGGAACTGAATCTTGATGGTATTGTCCAGGAACACTAGATCATTTCGAACCCAGCGTTGCTCAAGTATGCTTAGATTCAAAATTATTCGCATACCAGAACCAAAACACCTCCAGGGCCTGTGTCAAACGACACTCAATTATTAAAAACTCATGCTGAACTCGATCCAAAGCGCGAAGATGAGTCGTGTGTACAGGGATCCAAACTGCTGAAGTTATTCAGCATAGGGTGAGTTGGGCATAACCATGGATGATAGTGTATGGGAAGAAACATTAAAAAGAGCGATCAGGAAAACGACAGTCAAACGGCAAACGGTAGCTGGAAAATGAGGTACATCATTTGCTTTATGCGAAGCTAAATGGGGGTCTGGCGTATAAGAAACCTCATAATATGAACAGAATTAGAATAACAGCGAATGCTGAAATGCTTGCGTCAAATTAATGAAGGTGGAGCGAAGATCATCTCAATTTATTGTCTGTAATTGGACATTCGTGTCCAATGTGTAGTTTTCAAGAGGACGATATTACGTTACACTTCCATGACTCAGATTTTGGGAACAAAACAGAATCATCAACTGACCATTTTGATCAGTTTCCAGGTGGTCTCCACAATATGTCTTTATCCATTCACGTTTGTGGGGATTCCTCCTGAACCACTCCATGATACAAATGTGCCGTCATCATGTATTATTTCTTTCTGATTAGTTGACGTTCCTCCCTGGCGACAGTATTCCCCTTTTAGAAATATTTTACTCCAGCTGCTGTGTTCACAACGTGGTCAATTCCTCTAAACCATAATTTAGTCGTTCGTTGAACGCAGAGAATAGATGGCAAACCGTGCTGTTACCAGTAGACATTGGTCTGTGAGGTACGTATCTTGGTCTACACACAGTTAGTGACTCTTTTTGAAGCACTCTTGCGTAAACTCCTAAACAAAAATTAACTGTTCCGTTGTTCGCTGAGAGTTCATGGCATGCCACGCTGTTATCAGTAGACATTTTTCAATCCAGTACATATTTTCGTCAATTAAGAGTTAGTGATTGCCGGTGAAAATTTTCCAGCTTGAACTGATTCGTCCGCACGATCAAACAAATAAAAATAAAATAAAATGCCACGATGTTACCAGTTCTGACCAGGCATTGGTCATTGCAGTACGTATCATTGTCTACTTAGAATCTGTGCTTCTACCTGAAGGACTGCAAAAACTGTATTCTGTAAACGATTAAATCTGCTATCATCGTATTTATTTAATAATAAGGGCAAGCCCAATATACCAAGAAGAACAAAGTGTATAAATAAAGTGTACAAAATAATAAAGTGAACTGTAACACAGGTGACAATAGAGAAAAAATTGAATTCATTTTTTTATAGGCTCGGGGAGAAAATATTGGGACAAGATGCAACATTACCAAACTACTAAGAAGGCAAGAGCGAATAGAATTAAAAGAATCGAAAAAAGTCTGTATATGAGAATTGGTTGATCGGGAGGTTAGCTTCTGTAGGTAATCTGCGCTGCAGGCGGTTGTCAAATAACTTGCGGGTGAAAAAGGAGCGGTGAAGGCGATTTGTGTACGTGAGCATGCTCGAGGAATAGTAAGATTTACCTTGCTCAGGTGCGAAGGATTAGGCTCCAGAAGAAAGACATATCTGAGAGGCGTCTACGATCATCAGGGCCATGCATTCCGCAGCCACGACCAAGTGCATCATAATTCGCTGAGTCCGGGGGAATATGAAGCTTCTAGGACACATCTCAGAAACGTTGTGTGTACACGTTCAATCTGATCAATGTGGCAACTGTACTAGGGACTGCAAACTACAGATGCATATTCCATTGCTGGATGGACTACAGCTTTATACAGGACAACTATTGCTGATACATACGTGAATTCTCGTGCGTTCCGCTTGACGGAGCCCAATAGGCGCATAGAACTGAATGTCACCGCCATAATACGCTCAGAGAAGTTAAGCCCAAGTATTGCTTCTCCAATAATGTAAGTATGATGAATAGGCAAAAAGTCGCGATTAAAATTCATATTCAGATTCTTGAATACGTTAAGGGGAAGACCATGATCGACACACCAAGTGAAAAGTGCATCGATTGCATGTGCCATTTCTATGTAATTAGTTTTCACTCCAGGCCCTGCCGTCACAAAGTGGTCAATTCCGTTAAACTATAATTGACTTGACCGTTGAACGCATGTGACGCTGTTAAAGTTGTCGTTCCCACTGGAACCCCTGAAATAGTGGTTTTCACTCCTACATAGTTAAAAATATCCGCCGACACGCCACTCTTGCGGTGCAAACGACACAAGTGCTGCATAAGTGGCGGTACGCGCCCATTGGCGGTCCATTGGCATCAACTGTGTCCCATTTCCTCTCAGGCATACACTCCCCACAAACGTCTATGTCGCCCATATCGTCCCGTCAAAGCAATTACTCCCTGGCGCCTGTCTAAAAGCGTATAGGAATCTCCGGAATCCACCAACGTTTCAATTATCAACACAACCCCATCCCTCTCCCCCGCCGATATTAAAATTGAAGCTGGATTCTCTTTTTTCATTTATTCCCCCTTTCGGCACTGCAAAAAAACAGTACACTGAAAATGATGAATTTTCTTTCCCCTTATCTTCCTCTTCTGTTTTCTCTATCGGATTCTCATTTCTGTTCCGTCGAAACACTTTGTCTGGATTGGCAATTATCTTTCTCGTCATTTGGTAATCTGTCGTTGGACCAATTCAATAAAGAGAATTTGGAGCGGGGCATGTGTTATTTGACCATCGCGGAAATGATTGAACTTTCAGTATTGGAATGCTTCTCTGCAAACCATCATTAAAATAAAACACGTTGTCCGATTTTCAATTAAAATGTTTTATTAAACAAATCAAGGTTAAAAACAAATGAGCGAAATTTTTGAAATTATCTTGTCATGTTTTGCTGGGCTCAGGGGGAAAACACTTTACGGAGACTACATTTAGGATTCGAATGGCTTTATTAGTTACGCTTACAGTTGATTGTAGTGGGCTATTTGAGACTCTTAGTGGACTACTTCAATGCTTTTGATACCATTGATGAATTTAAGCCGAGGTGATTGAGCTCACTTCGTCAAATGAGAACAATTGGAGAGATTTGAAATTTACTGATTGGTGTGATTTGATCAATCTCACATCCACCAGAACTCTGATGCCTTTATTGAGAGCTAGTCATCTCAATTCGCCTGTTTTCACAAGTTTCTTACTGTTTAATCAAGTCAAGTTTTGGACAAAGATAGGTTAATTATTTATCTTGAAGCAAACGAACTGACTAACGCTAAAGAATATTCCAGAGCACACAAAAGTGGATTTCTATCATATTTTGTGTTCTTTGTGTACATTATTTTAATAAAATTCAAGTGTAATTTTGCTTCCGAGTGTACTAAGGTAGCTGAAGCATTGTTTTCACTTTCGGAATGTGAAAATTTTTTTGTTTCCAAAATCAAAAATTCCACTCGCATTTTGCGTTTTAGACCTTTCTGAACAATTTTGGTTCCGTGTCTGTGAGTGTGTCTGTCTGTCTGTCAGCAAATCCTTGTTACGGGCAAAATTACACGAAGTTATAGTCTAATTTTGATGAAATTTTCAGGGATTGTGCGGGTTAGGGTGTAGATGATCCCCTATAGGTTTCATGACCCCCGGATCAATAGTAGCCTCTGCGCATGCGCAAACGTGAAATCCTAGTTACGCGCACAACTCCAGGAGTTCTTGATCAATTTTGATGAAATTCTCAGGGATTGTTTGGTTTGATGTGTAGATGGTCCCCTATGAGTTTCATGACCCCCGGATCAATAGTAGCATCAGCGCATGCGCAAACGTGAAATTCTTGTTACGCGCATAACTCCGGAAGTTCTTGACCAATTTCGATGAAATTTTCAGGGATTGTTTTGTTTGATGTGTAGATGGTCCCCTAAGAGTTTCATGACCCCCGGATCACTAGTAGCCTCTGCGCATGCGCAAACGTGAAATCCTTGCCACAAGCATAACTCCTGGAGTTCTTGACCGGTTTCGATGAAATTTTCAGGGATTGTTCGGACTTATTAGGTATATTTTATAGTTGTTCAATAATGGAACATGCCTGCCTTTATTTTCTCAAGTTATGCTCCTGCATAACAATAAATTTACCCTAATTCAATATTTACTTCGTCTAATTGAACGAAGTTCTCTAGTCAATAATAATTTTCATTGATCTATACAGTCATGTTATGGATACGAGGAAGCTATGTGCCACACCCACTTGGCAGACGTTTTTTCAAACAATTCCCTTTTTCTTTTCTGTACAATTCCACACTCCAGTTTTCTAATTCCTAATTCATTTTGGAATAACTTTTTCGAAGTGGTATTCTTTTAAAAATTCAACAAAAAATCAATTTCTCGATTTTTAGCTTTATTTTTGCCAGTTTTAGTGATTTTCTTTGAAGCCCGATTTTGAATAAGCTACGATCGAGTTGCAGCTGGTACTAGGTCCATGTTGATATCCTGCGATCCCAAGTCCCTGGTAACTTCAACACAAGGTATTAGAACTCCAGTATTCGTACCGTTTAGATGTATTCTGACTTTGATTTGGAAAATTCCCTATTTGACTTGGAAAAGCTACAAATCCTGCAAGTGTTGTGGGCTCTTGAAACAAATTTATCAAGCGTATTCGTATGTGGTACTTTCCTTTGGGGAAGAACTCAATATTCCCCAGTTTCATGTAAATCTCGTGTTTTTTTGTGTTTCCAAGGGTGATACGGAGGAAGATGCAAAAAGCTTCTTCGTGACGAAACACCGAGGGAAATACAGTCGCCATTCGAGACGACAATGAAAACTTTCTGTTCTTCCACCCGCCTTTTCCTTCCTTCCCGCTTCAACTGCTCAGAGGTAAAATATGAAGAAAGATGAGCTGTCAGGATCCGTATCTTGGCCAAATCACTCTGGGGATTCAGGACATCACTCAGTGAGAGGGATATCACTGGGAAGGTGAGCTACATTTGCTCTGATGACTGGGTGACGAAACTCGAGAAGCGCTCGGAGAGCGGCAAGATAAAACAATCCTCTGGCATCCGTATGCGAGTTTTATCCAGGTCTCGTGAGAAGTACAGAGAGATATCAGGATACGAGAAAGTTCTGAAACGGAATCCGCTGAATAGGGTGCTGTTTTTGAAAAAAACGTACATTAGGGGAGTACTGTGTTCCGACAAATAATAAATTGGATGCATATGGCTTATCTTAAGAAATAAACAGGCTGTAACGGGAGTCGAGACCGACTGATTTCTCACTTTTGAAAGGAGTTGTTACTATCTAATAAGCACTTTTAGCACCTTACTCACTGGCTGAAATTTGAACGGTCTTCTGTATGGCTATTTGAATTTGACCTAATTTTCTAGTTTATATTTATGTATTTGTGTTACCTGTTTATTAATTCAATGTGATGTATACTGTGTGTTCTTCTATTTTATTATGATTATATTTGACGAAAGCGATGTACTATTTAACTATGTATGATGCTGAAATAAATAAAATGAAAATGGAAATGAAGCTTGGATGAAAAAGAAATAGGTGGAGACGCTGCAAATTACTACGCGGACGTTTTCTATTTCGGCATTGCAATAACCTAATCACTGATCTATGCATAGCATTTCCAAGTCAAATTCAACCTTTTCACCAATATCAGGGAAATGTCGAAAATACGCACAAGCCCTAAATTTAGCACCAAACGTTTGTCTGTGATTGAGGACTGTGATGAAAACAATACTCCAAACGCAGTAGGTGGGTTCATATCGTCTATCTATATTACAGATAAAACAAAATCGGATCGATAGATAGACAGATAAAACATGATTTATCACAAAATGGATGAAAAATTACAGAAATGCGTATAACAACTGCGTGCAATAATCGTGGTCCGTCTGATGAGTTCGCCTTCCATAGGTATATCGTTTTACAGATTACGCAAGATTTCCGATAGACCCTCCCAAACAGCCGCTACCACAGTCATCACTATCCTTAATCAATTATAATAACCTTCTCAAAATATAAAAATTAGTAACAATTTAACGAAATGTAATTGTTTCCCAATACTCACAAACTAAATTTATCCTACATTAACCAAACTAACTTAGAACTAGGTATCACAGACTCTTTTTCATTAGGTACTTGAAATATAACAATTTAGTAACAATATCACAGTCATCTTGTCTTTCTCATTTAAATTAACTTCTTCATTTATAATTAACTTCTTAATTTATAATTAACTGTGTTGTGCAATATATTAAAGCCATACACGATTATTGTTTTGTACCTCAGGCTCCATGCTATCTTACAACATTTTATCAAATTCACATTTCCAGTCTTTAGTAACGCTAAATATTCATTCCAATTCAATGCCAATCCCCCAAATATCTTCTTCTAACCATAGAGAATGCTTTACACTTACAAATGAAATTAAAACAATTCTCAATTTCTCTGGAGTTACTCATGTCACATACCTAATATGTGAAAGACATTATCTGGTCGTTGTAATCGTAGGGCCTATACTTTGAAGACAGAAGATCCCCTCTAACTTTGAAGAGCCATGTACGAAACTGAAAACCTTTGATCTGGCTTGAAGGAACCACATCATTTTTGAGTCTAAGAGTTAAATATTGAGAATGATTCTGGGAACACAGTGCTTTCTCTTCATATTTGTCCTTTGTATCACATGATTGGGAGACTACGTTTGATTTAGCTGAAAAAGGACTACAGAAAATATATTTATGGCTGACGGAAAATAAGCTTTTGTTGAATTTATCCAAAACAGGTTTCATCCCTTTCTGCCTGTCGGCTTCAACGCTGCCTGAGCAGAGGATGAGCTTGCGCCTGCACTGCCCAGGTTGTGAACGTGGTCCCTGCTCTTGTCCTTTAGTTGCCAGACGGGTCAGCGCAAAATACTTAGGAGTGGTATTCGACTATAATATGAAATGGGAAACACAAATCTCCTCTGTCCGTGGAAGGCTTAGAAGGCTACTCCACGTTTTTTTATTGCTGAGAAACGTACTTAGTCTCAAACTGTTGAGGACAATGTATTGGTCGTTGGCCCAGTCTGTGATCCTCTATGGATTACCAGCATGGGCCGGAGCTTATCCTTCGACATTACTTCCCGTTTTTAATTGTCAAAAGGCCCTCGTACGAATTGTGACAAAAAGTGGCTTTCTAGCTCACTCGGGCTCCCTTTTTGCCAAACTAGAAGTCCTTAAACTTCACCAGCTGGTAAAAGTGTATAGTATCAAACAATTGTTGCGAGAAAATCAGTGTACATACTCCATGCACGAAATTGCCACTAGATTTCAAAGTCAGGGACATCTTTCCATTCCATTAGTCCGAACCACTGCGTCGCTGAACACATATTCTTATATGGGTGTCAAAGCCTTTAATGAACTTCCAACCCAAATAAAAAATAAAATGCTTCAAAAACCAGGACAGTCAAATAAGATCCTTAAAAATTACTACCTTTGTAAATTTAGATTGTAAGTATACTACATAATTATTACTATATTATTATACACGTTCATATTATTATACACGTTCATTTTTCTTCTTTTTTCACTTACCGTACTTATATGGCGGTAATTTAGTTATGTATGTGCCTGTGTTATACCGTGTATTAGCTGCGCCTTGATTGGTTGTGCTCTTCTTTATACTTTGGTTTTTCATTCTTTCTTCTTTTTTATTTTTTAAAGATTGTTGCTCTCGTTGCAGCTTGTTACCTCTAGCACGGGCATCGCCCATTAGGGTCACTGTTTTTGCTCCAATATTTTATGAAGAGCTTTTGTAATTTATCTTTGTGAAAATAAATAAACTAAACAAAAATTAAAAAAATATTGTGCATTGAGTGCGATGCCTATAATTTTCAAACTTTCATCTACACGCGCTTTCCAATCACATAGGTTATTGAATTCCAGCGGAGGTATAGTATATTTATCTCTCAAGCACTGCCATTCTTTTACCCAATAAACCTCAAGCTCCACGGACTTCTTGGCTAAATAGTTGGGTAAGCGATTACTAGGCATCTTCATCACTTTTAACAAGTAGTTAAAGTGCATTTTAAGAGTGTACAGATTGAGAGGTTTCAATGAAGTTTCAAGATACAACACATAGTTGGGGGTGTTTCTCAGAAGAAAAAAAATAAACTTGATGAAAAAGCGCAACACAGATTCCACCTGATCACTAAGAACAAAGCCCCATACTTGCGACGAATAGCACAAAATTGAGCGAACAACGGCATCAAAAACCTTAATTTTATCAGCGAGTGAAACATTATGGTGAGATAATAACCGCTTGTGTATGCCCGTGATAGCCAGTTTTGACGTCGAACTTTTTTCTTTAGGTGAGGATTAGGAGAGAGAGTGGGTGTCAACGTAATCCTAAATATACATATTTGTTGACCACATCAACACTTTTGCCAAGAAAATGCCACCTTTTGCCTCCATTACTTTTGATTTAGAGAGATTAAGCTCCAATCCCCATGCTAGACAACATTCTTCCATTCTATATATCATCCTCTGTAGACCTATCACGCTAGAAGCCAGAAGAATCACGTCATCCGCGTATGACAATTGGCGCTCAAATAATCATTCAAGAACATGGCTAACAGGGTCGTCGAAAGCAAGAAACCCTGTTTCACTCCTGTACGAGGGGAAAGTATTCCGCTATTGAAGATTCAACAAGCCTTACTGCGGATTCTGTCAGCGCAGATAATCCACTCAAAGCGTTTACAAATTTGGTCGACACACCTTCCTTCGAAACCTTGCACCATAAATAGACTCAGTTGACTCGATCAAAAACTGATGCAGTCAATGAAAAAAGAGAAAATCTTCGATCTTTTTATTCTCAACTTGATTTTGATCAAACTCTTTAGGTTGAAAATATTATCTACGGTGGACAAGTTCTTCCTAAATCCTGCTTGGTATTCATTCAACACATTTTCCTCTTCCAGCCAACCAACTAATCCTTCGAGAAGGAGCAGCCAAGCGTAAATTTTAGCTAGGGTGCTCATAAACGATATTCCTCTGTAGTTATTCACAACATTTCGAGCACCCTTTTTGAAAAGTGGGAAGATTATCGATCGACCAAAACTCAAGAAAGAAAAAGAAGAAGAAACCCAACAGTATCTGGAGACATTTATTTTCATTCCCTTGAAAAATTCATACGGAATTTGATCCGGCCCAGGTGCTTTATTTGCCTTGCCCTCATTTAGCACTATTTCCAACTCACTCATTTCAAAGGGCTTGTCTCAACTGCCAATGGTTACAAAGGGACATGATTTTGTACCAAGAACACAACCTGGATTCAGTAATGACCTAAAATGTTCATTGTGAAGAATTCACTCATGTACATAGTAGAAGATAAAGCTGCTTTATTGTTTCCGATCCATTATCTCTCAAACTGCTTAGTACGACAAAGGACCTCTTCCTCATACCGTTACATTCTCGGTCAAACCATGGTTTTCTACAAGCGAATTTGAAGTCGGTCCCATTTATCACTGGATTACCACTGCACCTTGCAGCTTCCCGTATACTATCAGTGATAAGGCTGTCCTTCGAATCAACATCACAAACTCCAGAAAGTTCGGACAACAATGTAATTAAATTATCGTTGAATGCCTCCTTTTTTACATCTGACCACAGCAATCTCTTTAATAATGGCAATCTCTCACCACTCCCAGTATGATGCATACTCCCAATTGTAAGAACAATAAGAACAATCGGCATATGATCCGAGCAGATCTGGGTCAGAACCTCAAAATCCACCAACTCATTCAGCAGATCCATTGAAACACCACAGCTATCGATAGCAGATGAGCCGCAAGCACCAACGTACGTAAAATTACCTCATTCATCTGATATACAACGACCATTCATTATAACCAATCCTAGCTCCTCACATCCCTCTACAAATTTCTTTCCTTGACAATTTACCACTGGATCCTTACTGTTCCTGAATTCAGAAACAATGGATGAAATACTCTCAATAATTTGTTCCGGTACTGTATGCAGCTGACCCAATCTTGCATTATTATCACCCATTAGAATTATATTCCTTAAGATATGCTTCTGCATTTCATCAAACAATAGAAAAAAAACAGGCTTCCCACTCACTGTGATCCAAATACATTGGAAAAATAGAAATCACAAACCCTTAATAACTATATTTACATAAACTACCCCAAAACCATTTACAATCCACGAAATGTGAAAATCAGCAAAATATTTTTCGATTTTACAAAATTCATTATCCATTACATGAGTTTCAAGAAGTACAATAGTATCAAATTCATTAATGAAGTGCGAAAACCCGATATTCGAAAATCTCTGCTTGGGGCCATTAACATTGTATGCCATTATTCTTATGTTCCATCCATCTGCTGACTCCTTGCTCGTTGCTATAATCCTCCATTACCATGTTGTTGTGATCCAGATCCAGTCTGCTGCTCCAGTGTTCCTCCCTGTCCTGATGTCAGCCACACATTGCGCCAAATCCTCTCCAGTAAGCGGTTTCAGAGCTGCCAAACCACATTCCTTATTTATGATGACCAATCCTTTTTCTTCGTTCCAATAAAAGCGGGCCTTATTCACTATCAGGGCGTTATCTCCCACAAAGGCATCCATAGATTCACCTTTCCTTCGCTTTAATTCATTCCTCAGGGAGAACAATTTTCCACGTCTATAACAGGTTCCTTTGGAATGGTCCTGGGAAATGAAGATCCTCGTTCCCTTCAATTTGTTGGCTTTTTTTAGGATCAGCCACTTATCAGACGTCAGAGCGAATTCCGCCAGAATCATTTTGTCATTTATACTAGAATCTATGAAAAAGCCCTATTGATTAGGCCCTATTGATAGTCCCATCTATTTTCAAAACCTCAACAAGCTGCTTCAAAATCACCATTCTCGAAAGGAAGTCCCTTAAATATCAGGTTATTTTCTTTTGACTTATTCAAAAGAAATTCAACTGCGTCGGTATTTTTTGCACAGTCTGTACGTAGATGTGCTACTTCTTTCCTCAATTCTGCATTCTCTTGCTTGAGTGCTTGCACCTCTGAGTTTATTGCGAAAAAAACCAATCCTTAGTAGGTAAAACCTCCTTGATTGCCTTCATTAATTCGCCTAATGTCAACTGGACAACCTATGCGTCTTCTCGCATTTCGCTCAATTCCCTACTGAACTTGACCATGACCGTTTACGAGAGAACAATTTCTCAATTGTTTGGTTTCCAGACATAATCGTGCCCCGATTGCGTTGCGTTCACAGACGAACAAACGGGTGTTTACCAAACGCACAGCTTGTGAGACAATCCTTCCCGTCGTGAACCTCGAGACCGCCCGAAGAATCAGGTGTGAGATGGAAATTATTTCCGACAAATCACTATTTGATTTGATACCGAGATGGTTTAAATGCCAGAGCTAGGTAAACAAATAGCCAAGTAAACAGATTGATGGGTGGGAGGCCTACTGAAGCGCATGCGTCCTTATAGGTACACACTTCCCTCCATGCGGCTGCCTCCGACAGGAAGGTCGGCACTTTATTTGACTCTAACCGCGGCTGGACAAACCTCAAAATTTTGTGTTAGCTATAAAACCTACTGTGTTTGGAGTATTGTTTTCATCCCAGTCCCCAATGGCAGAATTGGTACTACATTTAGAGCTTTTGCTCATTGTTCGTAATTTCCCTAATAATGGTGAAAAGGTTGAATTTGACTTGAAAAAAGTTGAATTTGACTTGGCATTAAAGTTTCCTTTGGACCCAACATGTGGATAATACTTGCTGGTATACTTACAAATGTAAAATAAATTGTTAAAAGTTCAAAATCATTTATTTCTTATACCGCAGGACGGCACACATGATCCCTGAAATCTGGGCGCACGTTATATTAAAAACACGCTAAATGCGCTAACATTTCAGCTTTCGTACGGTATCATATAAAAAGAATGGGAAGTTTAGGGTTGAAAATTGCGTTTTAATTCAGAAAAATTTAGTTTTTGACGTGGGAATCGGTAGTTTTCAAGAAAATGTACGTTGGCGAGCCCTAATTCTTGAGGTAGCGGTTTTGAAACTGGAAACATTCTTTCTGTTTAGGCGAAATATAGAAATTGTGTGCCCTTGTATACTTTTTAGCGTTTTTTTTTTTTTAACTTGAAATATCGAGAAGAAAGAAAAGAGATTACAGAAAAAATTGATGCTCAGTAATTCACAGTTACTAATGACCGTTTCTTTTTTTCGGTCAAAAATAACTGTAATTTGTAACCTGTTTTAAATTGGACGCTGAATTAACAGCTACCACATAACCTAACAAGGGGTTTGATTAATTTTGATTTAATTTTGTCCAAATACCTTTTACCTTTCACTTTCGAAGAAACAAAGTAATAATCTATTTCGACCGCTGGTGGAAATTAAAGGAGTTATGATAGTTTTATTAAATTTAAATTCGAAAAAATAAGAACAAACTTGAATTCAATGAACCTTTGCGTAACAATTTACAGAGTTTCAAACTCAAGACCAGGGGCTTTTCTTCGATTTACTAACTGCCCTCGTTCCCCTGAAACTGACAAACCGACCGACCACTGTCGTAATTATCATCAAAACTAGAACCGGCAAAGGCAGATATGAGAAAGGCGACTTCTATTCGCTTTTTTTTTAATTTTCCGGAAGAATGGAAATGAAAGCAAGGTTCAAAGCGGCGACGTAGGCAGCCAGAGATTTCAATAAAGAGACGTAAAAATTTCCTAATCCCGAAGAATTTCGTTTAATAACGGAAAAAATACGTCTTAGTTTCTCCTTGGTTATAATACTTGCTTTTTTATTCATCTTCTCTCTTTCTCGTCCATTTTTAAAGAGCGTTAGGCTCTGAAATAACGATTCGTGTCAGTTTGAAATTACACTTTCAAGAGACCGTTCGCGGAAGCTCGGCGGTTATTGAGTTCGAGGAGAAACTTCGTTTTTTGGTGCCTTTAATTTACAATAAGCCACTGTTGAAACAATATCAATTTGGACAAACGATATCAGGTGGGTCATTTATTCAACGATGATGATCACTCGCCACCAAAATGAAAAAGAAAAGTAAGGACGGTATTACGTCTGCGAATTGGTGTTGTTTCTCTCATTCAACCCTTATCGTGGTATTTTCCTTTAATGATAAAGTTCCTCTCGCTTTGAGCGTTTCGAAGGTTCTTCTTTTTGGTATCAGTAATATTGAGTCGGTGACACGGCCTTATTTGAAAACGCTACAAATTTTTACACCACGGTTCATTATTCACGTGTTAGGTAGCTCCTGTAGATAATTATTGAACGGAGTCCCAGGTATATTACATGAATATGATTACTGGGATCTACCAAACGAAATGAACAAGGTAGCAAAGCAAAAATGAATAAATTACATCGATCAAGCGAAACCAACCCAGTGAGGAATCGAACACTGGTCTCTTTTAACGTTAGGTGCGTATAATGACGACTGCGCTATTGCCTCTTAGTAATGTGAGAGGTACGCTCCTATGTACGCAAACCAATTATTCAATTATTACTAAATTATTGTGGTCAGTTTGAAGGTACGCCCGAATAATACTTCTTCTTTCCACGGCACAACAGCCCTCTAGAGGGCCTGGGCCTCCTCGATCGTCCGCCGCCACTATTCAATTATTACTAAATTATTGTGGTCAGTTTGAAGGTACGCCCGAATAATAATTATTATTCGGGCGATCCTTCATTATAGTGGGGGTGCAATACACCAGTATATGGTAATATTGACCTAATTGCAGGAAGAAGCTGCATAAATGGCAGCTGACTTGTATTGTGAAGGTTAAATTTGAAATTCCTGCCTACAATTTGTGGCGATTTGTGACAAATCGAGGGTTAGGTTGATCTACTCTTCTGGAAGGCATAACATTGCATAGCATTTATTTTATTTTATTTTATTTAATACAATACGGGCAAAAACCCAATATAGAAAATTTACAGGAGAATAATATAAAAAAGAAGTAGCCATATAACATTAAGTCAGACAAAATAAATGAATCAAAAGTCAGACCAAGCCAGTATTACACAAGACTCATTGCAGTAATTCACCACAACTCCTCCTAACTACCACTGGTGAATGGGAGAATATGTCCAAATCGGGGCATTCGTTGACGACAAAATTCACATGTCGAGGCATTCTGCAAAAGGGCCTATTGTATAGGTAGTTTGTTGGCGAGAGAAGGGGACGAGAAGAAGGCCGCCTGATCGGGAGCTGAGCCGAGGGACAACTAATCCAACCCTGGCCAGGAGGGAAGGAGAGTCCAACATTCCTGTCGCCAGTCTGCAGAAGTAAGCCACATCGGTCAGTTAGTGCCGGATTTCAGGACTCCGCACGTCACAAATCCTCTCCAGTGTGCCAAAGTCCACCTCTTACTGAGGAATCCGAGGTTCGTAGGCCACGTACCGCAAGAAACGACGGAGCACCCTCTGCAGCTGTTCTATCTGGTATTTGTAGTAGGGGGTCCAGACGAATGAGGCGTATTCCAGGATGGGAACCACCAAAGCCCTGTAAAGTGTCACGATTGCTGGCACATAATTGAACTCTAGCGTGTTTCGTTTTATGAAGCCCCGGGCACGCATTGCTCGGCTGGAGACTGCAGACACCTGGCCAGAGAACGAGAGCTCACAATCGAGAAACACACCCAAGTCCCTCTCTGATGATACTTGCCCGAGAGCCTCCCCTCCGAGCATATAGCTATGAAGATGAGGAGCATGAGAACGATGAAGCCATTTTGTGGGCACGACTGAAGGAGAGCATCGAGGCAACTTTGTAAGGTCACATGGGCTTTCAATCGAACGATATATTTTGAGGTCTTTGGCAAACAAAAGATACTGAACTCCACCAAGGACGGAGCAGACATCATTAATCACCAGTAGGAAGAGCAGTGGCCCAAGTTGGGAACGCCAGATGTATCAGGGAATGGTGAAGAAGTAATGTCCCTCAAACGAACCTTCATAGTTCGGTCAGCCAGGTAACTCGCCATCCAATCAAGAAGACACCCGAATACACCCAAGGATCTCACTTCTACAATGACTTGATGAGATAATCGGTCGAAAGCTTTTGAAAAGTCATTTGAGATCAGGTCAACCTGATGCCCTCTCTCGAATGCCTGGAGAGTGTACTCTTGGAACTCAAGTACGTTAGTAGTCGTCGAACGCCTACGAGTAAATCCATTCTGTTGTGGTAAAATAAAAGATGATTGGGATTGTCGAGAGTGAACAGATTGGTCGGAACTGCTCAATGTCTGACTTGTCACCACTTTTATGAATCAGCGCTACATAAGATTCCTTCCATAGTTTCGGGAACACTCCAGATGACAAAGACCTGTTGAACAGTAGCGCCAGAGGGCCACCAGGCTTGATGAACATTGCCTCAACAAAATTGGAGGAATACCATCTGTCCCCATTCCCTTGGAACAGTCGAGACCATTGAGCGTGCCCAAAATGGACCCCTCAGCGACCCTCAAGAACCACAAGGAGATCACGTCCAACGTCAGATTCAGATAGGTAGATAACGTGCATTCATTTCAGAACGGGAAAAACAACAAAATTTTAAATTACACGATGGCCGTTGGCGGAGGATGGCCGTAACCGTACATACATACGAGTATGTTACACCAGTGGCTTTAAGCTAAATTTGATCCCAGTTAATCATTCACTTTATATTATTATTGTTATTATTATTATCATTAAATTAAACATTCATAAAAAAAGCATTACTTATAGTTATAGTATCAGAAAAGTTGTGTTATAGTATTAGTGTTTTTATCACAATAGTATTTACATTTTTAACATTATATCTTCACACAATCATATCATTCTTAATCCCCTTGGTATATTATTCCATCCATAATTCCGTAATAATAATTTTCTTGAGCATTTCCAATGTATTTATCGACCACAACTCACACCGACACCATTATTCGTTTGCACTGAACACCTCTACACTAATCATAATTGAACTCATCGATTAGAAACTTCCTATACGATCATGTTGCTCTATAAAAACGATTCAAGTTGTAGTAGTTTTCTTCTTCGTTGAGAATCTGGATGACCTCCTGGGTGGACAGCTCTGGTTTCCCCAAAAATTGGGTTCTCGTACTACTGAGAATGGTACATCTACCCAAAAAGTGCTCTGTGGTCTCCTGCTCTCCAAGGTTGCACATAGAACATAGCTGCACAGCATCTTGGTTCCATGGGCGACTGTTGAGTGAGGGCAACTCTCTGAGCTGACTTCGTTCTCTTTGCCCTACCTAGCATCAACCTGAGCTCTCCCAAACTAATATCTGCATCTAGAACAGGGTCCTCTAGGGTCCAGGCGGAGCTACATAAAGGACTCTCGGGCTTTTGAGGGGGGTATTACACAGGCTTAAGAAGTGGGCCACCCAATCTTCCAGTGAAATGCACGCGTTTTGAGCAAAACTAACTACCTTGTGTTTTGTGACTAGCGACCAGAATTCTCTACCATCCTTAGCTTTACAGAGGTCATTGGCCAATCGTTTTTTATGGTCAACCTTCTTTTGTGCACACAAGTTCTTATACTCCCTCACACTGTGTCTATAAGAAGAGACTATAATGTCCTCTTCAGTGTCCTGCATCAGCCTCAGGAGAGCAAAGGCACGACGACGCTATCTGCCACAAACAAAATCTAACCATGGCTGTCTGGGAGTCTCCGGTCTATCCCCCACTTCCCAACTCCCTCCAGCACTCCTGACAACACATTCGCTGAACACTTCCACCGAAGGATGGTGGAGTCCCTCCACTAAAGTCCCTAGCTTCCTCTTGTAACTCTTCAACCGGTCAGGTTGCCATTGTAGAGGTGGTTTTACTTTTGTTTGACTTGCTTCCTGAAGTGCTGTCCCTGATCGCTCCAAGGATTTGAGTGTTATAATTTGCGGGAAGTGGTCCGAAATGATCACCGTATCCACCCTAAAAGCAGCCAAACACCCCAACGCAGAGATGGACATCATGGAATAATCAATCCTCTCCCTGCAGTGTTGTTGAGTTCGCCCCTTTCATCTCCAAGAACACGGCCATTCAACACGGCCATGCCCTGATTATCGCAAAGGTTGCTTAGTTTCAAACCCCTCCCATCACTAATGGGGTCCCTAGACCTTCGTTGCAAGGATACACCAGGCAGACCCACAGCCAGATCCACTGGAGTATTTTGAAGGCTGGTCATAGCATTTGCCAACCATCTATTAGGATCCAGACACAATTTTAGTTTGATTGAAAATTAATAATGAACAGTTACTAGAATTGTTTCACTTTTTTCCAAAAGAAGGTGTTCGGAATGCCCTAGTATATTTCGAAATCATCACAAGCGATAGAGCAAAAAAATGATTGAATGAAGTACATTCCTTCTGAGTTTTGGGGAGACTGAAATCAGTTCAACTAATTTGAAAGATAGATAGGTAGTTTATTTACATCATTTTACATGTTACATTCTTCATTTGAATAATAACTGATGACCGAGCTGGATAGTGGCCACTGTGGCCCAACCCGGAGTTGGTTCTTACATCTAATTTTTATAAAGTACGTACCTATAACACTATATTTACACCACATTAATTGTTAAAGTTTAGATTTCACTTACGTAAAACGATGTACTTACTATACACGCCATTTAGATAGCTGCTAATTTTATTTATTCATTGATTTTAGTTCATAAAGTACTCATACGGGTTATCTCTAATTATTTTATAGGTTTCTTTTTTGAATAGATGCTGACTGTTTATCTTCATTAGATTTATATTTTTTTCAAAATCTTTATTAACTATTTGCATGCCTCTGTATTTTGTCGCCAATTGAGCAAATGTATTTTTTACTCTCGGCAACTTGAGTCTGTAAGATTTTGATTGCCGCTGTCTCACATCAGAAAAAAATATTTTTTTGTGTTTATGGATTAGTTTTAGCATATTTAATCTGTACAATTGGTGGACGGTTAACAGATTCAAATCATGAAATAGTGTATCACTGGGATGGCGTCTGGGCTTATTGAACAATACCCTTAGGGTCTTTTTTTGGAACATTTTTTGTCAATTAGGTACTTGAAAGTGTTCCCCCATATTACAATCGCATACTGTAAGATTGACTCAAACAGCGCCTGATAAATATTGATCTTCAGCTCATCTGATAGAAATTTTATTCTTCAGAGAGTATAGGCACATTTCCTTAGCTTTTGACACAGATTTTGAATGTGGTGGGTCCATTTCATTTGAGAATCGAAAGTCACTCCTAAATAAATTAAGCTATTCACTTTTTTGATTTTTGAACAGTCTCACGGTAGGTCATTGCAGCTATGTAATGTCAAAGGGTCACTCAATGTTGATTGTGGGTCTGTTTTTCTTGCTATGTCCATGAAAACCGATTTCGTAGCATTGATTGTAAGCATGTTGGTGTTCATCCATTGTCCTATCGCCCTCAAATCTTTCTCGGCATTTTGATGGACCTCCTGCCATTTTTGCCCGGAGTTTACTAGGGCAACATCATCAGCAAACATGTAAATTTTCCTGGAATATTTTTGTGATGCAAGTTCGTTCACATATAGGGAAATAATAATCGGCCCAATTGAAGTGCCTTGAGAACAGCCATATTCGCGGAGTCAGGCAGTTTCGCTTTTCGCTTTGCCAATGTGGATTGCTTGTTCTCTGTCACTATTATATGATTTGAATATCTCCAATGCTAGTCCTAGAATCCCTGATGCTTCCAGTTTTTCTTTTGATATGGTGTCGAAAGCCTTTGCCACGTCGAGGCACGTTAGAGTTACTTTTTTGCCTGCGTCCAAGTTTGAATAAATTTCATCCGTGACCTTGAATAAAGCGTCCTGTGTATTGACACCTTTTTTAAAGCCAAATTGTTGTGCTCCTGTGGTCTTTGACTTTTACAGAAAGCTCACTAATCGAGTTTTGAGCAGTTTCTCAAATATCTTGGCAATAGCGTCTATCAAAGAAATGGGTCGATAATTGGCAGGATCAGTTTTTTCTCCTTTCTTGAAAAGTGGTACTACTTTTGCCATTTTGAATTTCTGAGGAAAAACACCTTTGGAGATACTCTAGTTGAATAAGTGGGTTAGTTTCAATTACTTTTTTTATGACATAGGGGGGTAAACCATCGGGACCCGGTGCCGAACCTCCTCTCAGCAATCGAGCAGTTTCAAGTTAGTTCGTTTGTTTCTATTTCATAGATGAACATCGAATTTGTTTGAGATGGTGGTGTCCTGATTCCAGTTTCTGAAGTGTACGGTTCCGATATTATGTTTCTTGACAAGTTTGATCCGATTGATGAGAAATAACTATTTAGAAGATTCGCAACATCTTCTGCCGTTTCGGTATGACTTGAATATAATGATGATGCCGAAACCCATTCCAAATATTACAAATGTAAAATCTAATTCTACGCATGGAAGCAATACCGTATATTCCCTCTAATTCATATTTTTCCAGAAGGCCTTGGTCTCGAAAGGTTTTATCATTTCAACCTTTCTGCTCTATGACTTAGTCCAAGTCAAAGCTTTTCAAGTTTTGTGGAGCAAATATTCGTCATTGATTTGATAGGTTATGATTTGCACTTGTGTACTTATCCATTAATTTGATCAATTCAGCTGTAAACTTGGGCAAATACCGCTGACACCTTTGAATGTTTGCCAAAAACTCTGCAACGTCAACAAAACGCTCGCATGGGGTCGCTGGGACCCGCAGGTGGCTTTTCCTGCTGATTTATTTGTTTCCACCTTTCCTTTCTAACAAACAAGTATATTTGCGTGGCCCACTTCCCTTTCAATTGCTCCATTGCTGTATGGGGAGATATAAACCTTGATAGGTATCCTGTACACACGTGTGTTTGCGTAATTACGCAATACGTAATTGTATTAATACTATTCTACGAGAAGTTCACCGTCTTACTAATTAGCTACTTGCTGCAGCCAGTTATGAAAATGCCAAAAGCAGCTAGCTAGAAAATGTCATGAAAACGGCATGGACAAAAGCAGTGATTTCAACTTGCAACCAAGTCGTTGCTACTGCTTTCCTCAGTTTCAGACCCGAAATGCTAAAAATTGTTACAAAAATAGAACCTGTTCGGTATAAAAACGACGGAACTTCATTGATCGATTCACCAGTAGTGTAGATTTTAAAAAGGATCGAGCAGGTGTGTTTTTGATGAAATTCAGCCAATCACGAAGTTACATACAACAACCTGATCACCTGGCATGGCGTCAAAATCTCAGCCTTTCATGGGTGAGTGGATTTAAGTTCTTAAGACGTGAAAAATATACCAAACCATAATTTCCGGAAATATGTTATAAAATGTAGTATTTTCACAATCTGAAACTCAAATACTTACCCACTTATGAAACATTCCATTATTCATTAAAGAGTTACAAGAGAGGCCTTCGGGGAAAAAAAATCCCACGACATCTGCTTAATCTGATCAAATTCTTTGAAACACCGGCATTCCCAATTAAACTTGAATCTGCGATAATCCTCTGGGTTCGTCCTTGGAATATTTATTAGATCATTTGGTAGTCTTTGAAGAGGGTAAAGCGCGGAGGCTAACGATTTTGTGATAAACTGAGCCTTGGAAGCAGTTTCTGACTGCTGAGGTCAAATTTAAAGGTCATCTAAATACCTCTTTACCTTCCCCTCTCCGTCCTTGATGGGCCGGAGAGATACCCATTGATTATGAATGAGGCGATGGAAGAAAGCCTAACTTCAGAAGTATATTCTAATGAAAGTTTGTTTGTCATTAGTTTGAATAAAAGTAAATAAGTACACTGCCAATCGAAATTAAGAGATCACTACCGAAAAAAATCAGTTTTGGATTCGTCGTCGCTGAATCTTAAAATACGTGCCCATTGAGACTAATTGGAGAGGTCAGCTACAAAACTCGCTCGTTTCATTAAATTTTCTATGAGATAGCAGTAGATTTCAAAAGTATGTTTCCCGTTCTTTTCAAATATGACATCAGGTTGGAGCGAAATTCGATCGTTCCTAAGAAGAAATTGCCTCGAAGACGCAAGATTGTTGCAGGACTCATTTGTTCCACTGGTCAGGCGGTTGCAAAACTGGTTCGATTTCATTTTTGGTGCAAGACTTGTTCGTTCTCATACTAACCTAACCAGGCAGTAACCATCCCGCATGTTTACTGATGCCGAGCAGAAGCTAGATTGCCCCAATGCCATCGTTTTTGACATAGGTAGATGTGTCTTTTGGCTTGAGTTCAAGGAATTTTTCGCGACGCTGTTTTCTCCACCCAAAATGCAACGCTACGGTACTTAAGATAATTATTAACTCGAAAAGTTAATCTAGTCTAGATAGAAATCAATGAGGTTCACTTTTCTATAAAATAAACCGTTTCTATTGATTTGCGCGTTTCTATTGATTGTACATCCAACAATGTGAGATCCACGTTCAATTACAAGAAATAGAACTCTGCCTTTCGTATCGGTAATTCTAGGAAGGAAACCGGTCCCTCAAATGAACCGCTCAATTCCTCTCGCACAGCATTCAGTAATGTGCGTATTGTGTTCATAGACGAGTGTGGTACGATACGCTCTGGTTTACTTTAAAAAAAAAAAAAAAAACCATCGTCTCCAACACATTCTCTGCTACTACGATATACTATTAGCTGCGATGAATATGGTCTTTTGTGGTGACTTAGGCCAGTTACCACCGGTGTGACAGACACCAATACAATGTAATTGAGAAAACGGAAAGAAGTCTAGCAGTATTAACAAATTCGATAAGCAGTTTAGGTATGAAATCCAACCCAACAAAAACTAATTTCATTGCTTTTGCGCTGAGGAATGTTGGAGTACCGAAAATATAAGTTATGAGATGTATAATGTACGCGAATGTACGAGTACTAAGTACGGTCAGGAGGATTGTAGATGCCCTACGATTTCTCAAGTAAGTGCGACAAGATACCTAGGAGTAGAAATAGACCAAACGTTGAAAAGCGCTGAAAAGCACGTTGAAAATTTGAAAAGTAGAATGAGAAAGTTGGTATATTTATTTAAAGAAGTTCGAAATTTTTTAACAATACCAACAAAAAGAATGATTTATTTTGCGCTAGCCCAGTCTCTGATGATATAGAGTGAGTGGTTGGGGGGGATGTAGCGAGTCATTAACGGAGTCGGTTTTTGTTCAGCAGAAAACTCTAATTAAAATTTTACTTAAAAAGAAGCGAAGATTCCCAACGGAAAAGTTATTTCAAGAATTTAAAGTCAACACAATTAGAGAATTAGTGGAGAGACTTACACTGCTAAAAATATTCAAAGAGAAGGTGATCGGAAATTTACAACAAAAAATGAGGGGTGTTACGAGGGCAACAGATCTGAAGGAAATTCCGTTCAGGTTAACTAGTTGCGGGCAAAGTGGTTACGAGTATAGAGGAACTAAATTATTTAATAACCTACCAAGTGAAGTGAGAAAGATACCGGATATTAAAGCATTTAAGAAGAAAATTAAGAAAATGTATGCTAAGTTATAAGTTAAGTTACCGACGAGTGTGTTGCTTATTTTTTGTGTGTGAAGTAAATTATTTTTAGTTGTCTGGTTTTGATTTGTATGTTGTAATTTATTTTATTATTTTTTTAATGAATAAGCGGTCTGACATGAGCATGTTCAAATGATTATTTAAGGCTCCGCCCCTCAGCACAGGTTGATTGTAACCTAGGAGGGGTGTACGCATAGAGAAGAGTACGTAGTTTATTTTTGTATTATGTTATTTTCTAATAAATGCGATTTAAAAAAAAAATTTGGTTGAGAATCGATTTACGCATATCTCCTGAAATTCAATAATCGCTCTATCACCTGTGAAACACGCACACTCCAAAGCTTAGCAGATATTCAAATCATGAATCATTGAATAATAAGCCCCAGTGAAAGAATTTGCTGCGTTCTTTTTTCAAGAGCGATTACAATGGAAAAATATTCTCTTTGAGAATTTTATATTTCGTAAGACAGAGCATGCATATCAGAATGCTTCAACCCGTGCATCGGCTATAACCCTTTTAGGAGTTCACTGTAGTATCCACATTCACTACTAGAGTAGGTTACAGCGATCAAAAAAAAAGTTTTTTTTTTTTTTTTTGATCGCAGTAACCTTGTGATGTAGGTGGATGCAAATGTTAGCACCATAAATCGGGTCATACATCGGGAATGGTTTGAGCTACGGACCTGAGGAGGGGCTCATTCTATTCCTCATGGAAAGTTCTTCAAAAAAAGTCCAAATTTAGGCCGCCTTGACTTTTGGTTTATTATTCAATAATAAACCATTGTAATCGCTCTGGAAAAAAAATTCTAACCCCCCCTGAAAATTTCATGGTTTACGTTTCAAAGGGTGTAGAATCCGAATCTGCAATAAAAAATTTTCCGTCCGTCCGCCGTACGCCGTACGCGATATCTCCGAAACGGCTGGAGCAAAAAATCTGAAATTTTCAGGAAAAATCCATCTTGGTCCGACGACGCCCCAATTCTTGAGCCAGCTCCTTAACTCAATTTAAAGTGCCCTTTAAGGGCTGTAAAAGTTTTGTAAAATCCCTGAAAACCTCAAAACTAGTCGAATTGGCCTAAATATTTTCCTATTTGAAGAACATACCATTAGGAATCGAATGAGCCCTTCCCCACGTCCGTAGGTCAAACCATTCTCGATGTATGGCCCGATTTATGGTGCCAACATTTGCGTTTTTTCGTTTATAATTGTTTGTAACTTAGTGATGTCCGGCCGATAGCGTCGAGTTGTAGTGAATGTCGATACTGCAGTGATAGCCGATGTGAATACTTGTAGTGTAGTTAGTAGCCGATACACGGGTTGAAGCATTCTGATAATATGTAGGTAAATATTATTCAATATTATTACTGGGGTTTATTATTCAATATTATTACTGGGGTAAATAAGTATTCTTTCACTGGGGTTTATTATTCAATTGGCTTGCGTTCATGATTTGAATCTTACTAAGCTTCGGAGTGTGCGTGTTTTACAGGTGATAGAGCGATTATCGAATTTCAGGAGATATGCATAGACCACGTAAATCGGTTCTCATAAAAACACCTATTTGGATTGATCAGTTGATGATATTTGTGTGCCCCCTCTACATCTGTCTACCTTTGGCTACATCGTTTAAATTTGGATTTGGGGAAGTTTTAACGCAATACGAGTGCGTTGCGTTCATGATTTGAATTTCTACTAAGCTTTGGAGTGTGCGTGTTTCACAGGATAGGGCGATTATTGAATTTCAGGAGGCACACAAATATGATCAACTGATCAATCCAAATAGGTATTTTGGTCGAAAACAGATTTACGTGCTCCATGCATATCTCCTGAAATTCAGTAATCGCCCTATCCTGTGAAACACGCAGACTCCAAAGCTTAGTAGAAATTCAAATCATGAACGCAAGCCGATTGAATAATAAACCCAGTGAAAGAATTTGCAGCGTTTTTTTTAGGGTTTTAGGGGTTTTACAAAACTTTGACAACCCTTAAAGGGCACTTTAAATTAAGTGAGAGAGCTGGCTAAAGAATTGGGAGTTGTCCGACCAACATGGAATTTTTCTGAAAATTTCAGATTTTTTGCTCCATCCGTTTGGGAGAAATCATGCGTACGGCGTACGGCGGACGGACGGAAAAAGTTTCATTGCACATTTGGATTCTACACCCTTTGGAACGTAAACCATGAAATTTTCAAGGGGGGTTAGAATTTTTTTTTTTTTTTTTTTTTTCAAGAGCGATTACAATGGTTGATTATTGAATAATAAACCAAAATCAGGTTGTTTGGTATAAGAACGACGAAACTTGCTTCAATGAAATGGCCAAAACTCCCTTAATTCACTGAACAAATTAAATTTAAATTAAACCTTATAAAAAAGCGTTGAATGTTCTTTACTTCCATTGCAAAAAAATTTTCTCTCAAGTCACTTGGTACATGGTTTTTTCTAGCCTAAATTTGAATTTTTGTCAACCTTCTGCTTCTTGAACCATTTTCAATGTTGATTTACCACCGTACTGAGAAATGACGCATAATTTTTTTTTTTTATTATTATTTTTTTTAATGCATTTATTTAATAATATAAAAGACATTTATAAATCACATAACAATTACCAAATGCTACAACCCCAAAAAGAAAAGTTTCTTGTGCTGGGGTTGGAGTTAGTTACAAGTAAGTAGTTGTAGTAGTAGTTACGATATAAGATAAATGTTAAGCGGAACGCATACAAATGTAGGATATTGTTCTCATTTGATCTTTCTTTCCTACAATTAATTTTTATAACATACAAAGAAAAAATGCCAAGAAAAATATACTGGGAAATGTATGAGCTCTGCAGTAAAAATATCTACATTTCATCAGTTTTCTATCGGTTTACTTTGGAGCAATTTTCGATTAAGAAATGAGTGTTTGAACGTCGAAAAACGTTAATTTTTTACACGAAATCAGCGATTTGGCATGAGGTAATGCCTCTGCTGTTCGATTGAATTGAAGAAGGATATAACTTCGTATTTTTTCTCGCTCTCCCATAGCTCCAACTCCCACGGAACTGATGAACGACCCGCATCTCTTGGCTAAACACTCGTCCAAATATTCGTCTTTATCCGAGACGAGCACCGTGCTCGGCGAATCATGCATGTGCGTGTCAAGCTGCTTGGTGTTTGCCAAATGCCGAACAACTCGGGTAGGTACTTGGCGAACATTCGGCTCTAGGCTAACACCGGATATGTATGTCCAGCTGTACATGTTTGTTGCATTTCAGCCCCAGGTCCCAACCAGAAGTGCCCGGAGATCCTGTGGACCTGCCTACGGGCGAAGCGCAGAGTTTATCGATATCTTCGGCTTCCCTTTGCACTTCTTTTCCAATCGATTGGAAATCAAAATCGATTGACAATGTGAATACCATTGTCGTTGACTAGAATTCACCTCGAACACGCAACCTCAACACCGAGAGCACTCGTTCGTTGTAAGCCCTAAAGAAACTTTGTACCTAATGTCTCTCTACAATAGTTCCGGGATCTCCTTTCATTTCCATTCCATTAAATTAGACTATGCAATTCATACATCCACCAGAAGGCCCGACGTTTTGTTTCTCTCGGCGCCTCCCTGAATTAGAAGTAAGAAACACTAAACCCGCTCTTCAATTTTAAATCCCCCTTCCACCCGGCAACTAATGAATTAATGGGGAACCCTGACATCGTGCTAGAACTTTCCAAAGGAATAGCGCAGGTAAAGTACGAGCTTCATCTAATTAGGGCGAGTTCATCTCCTTGCCTACAAAGTTAACCCTGGTCCCTGGGACTTACAGCCCCTTTTGCCCGCGGAGTTGCGCCCCCTTTTTACGCGGCCAACAGCCCCTTTCCAAAGCACATCGTCTACAACCGACTCAGTTAAACCGGTCACAAAAGGAATCCGACGCTCCATTAAAACCGTCTCCCTCAACATTGTGAGCTTTGATCCTCTCCCACTTATAATTCAAAACGTTCATTACACCCTTGGAGAAAAGATCGAAACTTTCTAAAGCAACGCATTTTGGAAATTTACAACAGGAGCGACTTCAAGCCATTTCTGAATTCCTAATGGCGAGTTGACTAATTCACTTAGCGTCTTCTTTTTTACTTCTTTGACATTTAACGAAAGAAACTCAGAACTTCCGTTCGCTTTAGCTCCCCTTTGTGAATGTACGAATTTTCGTATGGCCATCTCAACCTTGTTAAGGATGATACTTCTTTTAACTCCGCTCTTACATTTACATTTTGAATCAACCATTTCGATAATCTTGGGTTATTTCAACTCCTGGTTAACTCATACACTTACTGGAGTTGCATGGAATAGATTCTCTTTTCATTGAGAGATATCCAATGATTGTAGTTATGATCCATTAAAGTGCCTGTGTAAATATTATCATTCCTATGTTGCAGTTCCTTCTCTATGTTTCACGGCTGTTGGACAACTCTATTCTATCTCTGGTTCATTGAAAAGAAACCAAAATCGGTTAGGGATTTGGTTAGAGACCATTCAACGGGAGATTCTACGGGGTGGAGGTTACTGCCAAACTTCTCACTCTTGTAGAGGATTTTATTTTTGCTTAATCTGCATCTATTTCTTTCGTCTGACGTGTGTTTCACTGCTTAGTGCCCTCCAGCGTCAAATGTTGCCGCCGTAGGCGTGTTGGTAGATCCCGGACCAACACCCAGCATCGGTAGAATTATCAGGTCGTTGGTATTGGTATTGTACGACTTCAAATCCTGAACGATACTACTTGGAAAATCGATTAGTGATAATGATTCGGCATTGGCTCGGTTATATATTTTCCAGGGTGGGTTTCTCAAACTGTTCGTAAACAGTGGCCATCACCACTTTTTACTTCTCACGTTTACTCTATAGTTGGCTACTCCATTATCGTGTAAATCGACTCCACCCGTATAATGTTCATTGTTGTGAATGACGTGACGTGTGGTTGTGGAATGCCAATTTCATCTTTCAGAGTCCGTGAAAATCTTTTCGCTTTCAGCAGGGGGGTTATTTTAGGCGAATTTCTTGCTGGGGTTACCAATAAATAATCATTCCATTTCACCATCAATAAATTGGATTCAGGATTTGTAGCACAATCAAACGTTCCCTCATTTTTTCTCCATCTCCTTATCTAATTCGAGTGGACATTTCATGAGTCGATTATCTCTTACCGTCCCAGTAGGACGAAATCCAATTATTTCCAATCCAACTCATCCAATCATTTCTTCATTTCTTTCATCTGTGTGTTTCTTCTCTGTGTCCTGGGTGGAATTTAAACTGCATCAACTTTGTCCACCTGAAGAGAAGAAACACTCAATAAATAATATCATAAGTGAAAGTACTTTTATATCATCACACTAATCTAATAATTGTATCATTCACTATGAATTTTATTATAATTGATTATTCACTACGAATAACTCACGAATTATTCATTATTTCACTGAAGGCAAGTACTTACATCTACATCGAATGTCGAATCTTCAGCTTCCAATTTAGCTACAACTTCCTCAGTTGTCCAAGCTTTCCCAGTTTCACGATGATGTATTGTAAAGCTACTGCCTGATACTAAGGGAAAAGAAGATGAAATAGTGTTGGAATTATCTATGATAATTAACACTTATTTCTACCCAAAAAACCTAATTTACTATTTCAATAGTTTTAAACTTGAAAATAGAAATTAATTACTAGAAGTCCGATATCTAGCGAGCCAAGCCAAATAAATAGGGAATGACTCTGCATAGATCTAGCCATTGGGTCGCATACGACCTCTGTGCACAATTATTCAGATAAGAACGGACTGTCAAGTATCCGCTCCGTTCTTTTTTCCTCGTGTAAAAGAGATACTTATGATAAAGTGAGACCCGTAAACAACAAGATTTAATCAATTACATCACCACAAAACATTTTAGAAAATGAGTTTCCCCGAACATCTAGAACGTCGAAATTTGAAATTTAATAGTAATTCAACCACTTCATTTAAAAGCTCACGAAAATTCTCGTCATTTCTACGCACCTATTTTAACGAGAAACAAGTGGGTGTACACTAAGCTTCCTCGTATCCATAACATGACTGTATAGATCATTGAAAATTATTATTGACTAAAGAACTTCGTTCAATTAGGCGAAGTAAATATTGAATTAGGGTAAATTTATTGTTATGCAGGAGCATAACTTGAGAAAATAAAGGTAGGCATGTTCAACTATTGAACAAATTATAAAATATACCAAATCCGAACAATCCCTGAAAAGGATTTGCTGACAGACAGACACACATACAGACACGGAACCAAAATTGGTCAGAAAGGTCTAAAACGCAAAATGCGAGTGGAATTTTTGATTTTGGAGACAAAAAAATTTTCACATTCCGAAAGTGAAAACAATGCTTCCGCTACCTTGGTAGACTCGGAAGCAAATGGGAATGTAAAAAAGCAATTAGGATCATCAGGAAAAATTCGGTACTGCTGGGGTCGTACACGACCCCTTGCCCTGAAATGGGCCAACCCGTTTAAATTCAACGGGAATGTCAACCCTACAGCAACCCTTTTGCGTTATGTTGCACAAAACGCTATTTCATTGTTAGATTATATTTTCAGGTCCACTCTACTCTGTGCTATTTGTAGTGTTTTATGTTGTGTAACAGTCAAATCCTTGGCAGAGCTCATATTGGTGATGTGTGTGCATGCTTTTTCTATTTGCTGCAAGTATTTTATCATTGTGCAAAAATCCAAAATGAAATCTTTCCAACAGTTGAAAACAAGTTCCTTTGTTACGTCTTTTGAAGGTTTATCTGAGTGAGCTCCCCATTATCATTTTAAGTTGACAGGTTACGGGATAAAATTGCCGGATAACAGGGATAACTGCGCTGATGTTCTGAGTAAATGTCTACCAACCTACTTTCGACATGTGTATGTAAGTTTTTTGAACTTCACGAGGGCACAGGCTGCTTTAACCGAAAACACTGGAAAACTGAAGCAACAAGTTTTAGTTGTGAATGAGCCTTTCTTCTAAAAAGCCTCTCTGCCAGTGGTTGTTGGCGGTGCCCGGCAACGTAATGAAAATTCGAACTGGAGACCTCAAAACTTTATAATTAGTTGGCGGGCGGGGATCACTCAATCATTGGAAGCACGCTAACCCTCGCGCCATCAGAACTGGGATGAGCCTCAGACGATTGCGAAACACGTGCGGGACTCAACCAAACTTTGTTGCCTCGTTCGGAAGCCGGGGAAATTGCTTCTGGTCTTCATTCCGCTCGGTTGGCAGATTTTCTCGCGGTTTCTATTAGTTGAGGTGGTCATCGATCCGTCTCGGCTCGGCGGAGCCGTTCAAATCAAACCGACGACATTCTACGTATTGGATGTTGCAAAATTAGGAATTTGCCTCACATTTTTCAATTTTTTTCTCGTTCGCTGATATAGAAGAAAACCATTTAACCAAATAAATGTTACCTCAGATTCAAATATTGCTTTGGAGAAATATTGTTTATGTATTTGTTCAAGTTTTCTCAAGTTAGATTATAAAGCCTCAATTTGTGGTTTCCTTTATTCTGGTCAGTCCTTTGGTTTTGAGAAACCATTTAAAAGTGCAAAACAACATAAAACATGATTTCACAATTTTTTAAGAATTTGTTAAAATGTGGGGTGGTACTCACCCCACGGTACCGTTAGCGTTGGTACCGGTTTCCAGGGTGGAAATGTGTTGGCAATCAGTATAGGGGCAGCCGTGTTGGGACGTATCCGCCTGCCTAACCGATATGATTCCATTGCTCGGTGATCCCATTCCCACTTACCTTACCTGTCATTTGTGAAGAAACTTTCAATTGTTCCGAAGTCCGACAAACAATAGTTCGTGGAACACGGGACCACGTCGCAAAATCAATATCGTCGACCTGGGAATCCGGCGTTTTCTTTCTAATAGTAATACACCGTGTACGGAGAATAGAAAAAATGCATGTTACTCGTCATACACAAATCAATGTCCTGAAGTACCAATCCACTAATCCAGCCTTTTCGCCTCATTCATCTTTTCGCCCAGCTGTTGTTGTTTGTTTGCTAAGTGGTTTAGCACAAATTACACAAAATGACCAATAATAATAGAAATAGCAAATGGGTAGGAAAAACTAACGAGAAACAATAACACTATCACTACGAACAGTAACGCAGTAAAACGGAGTTTCGGAATACAAACTAACATGGCGAAAATGTCTGCTGTTAATCGTTGTTTGGTTCATTCCCATATTATTTGACCTTTTGGCTTTCCTGGACCATGTAAGATTGGTTAAAACAAAAAGATCGACTTAATGACAAAATTCGATGTGGAAAATTATTATAGATATTCAAGAGACAAGCTTGAGTGCCGGTGACAATGTTTTTCCAGTAGTATTACTTTTTTTTCAATTTTGAACATTTTAATATAAAAGGAGTTTTGTCACGAGTGTTGCTGTACAACGGATAGGATTCAGAGAGCAAATCGCTATGTTGTATTCAAGTTCAGAAAACACCCAAAAAGTAATTTTTGTTCCTAAACTAGATTAAAAATTATATCAGATGTCTCGCTTATTGATTTGGACATGTTTAAAGTGCCAAAAACTATCATGCTAACAATCGTGAAGCTGCTAATCAAATAAGAAAACAACTAGTCAACGTTCGATTAATTTGAACCGGAGCTTGAGAAACTGAATATGATTGCTTAACAGTTGAGATCACTGGTTTATTCAGTGATCGTTGATTGAAATCTTTGGTAGAATCGAAAAAAGTAATCAGTAAATGTCTGTAATCTGTAAATGTTCTTTCAACAGCACGGTTAATGTTCGCCATAAAGTACGAAACATCTGCATCCGCTCTGATCTGCCTCTATAACGAGATTCGTTACGTATTGACTTCGCGATAATTTTGCAGAAATACGTACGATAAATTCTGCAGAAAATACCATCAAGCCATTATAGAGCGTTTTTATTCACTTTCCAAAAGGTTTTTTTACGAGGGTTTCCTCCCATCCGCCCGACGCTTTAAGGGGTTCATCCGGTTGTCGAGTTTACTCGCATCATCATCATCATCGTTCAATATCCAACAGTATGATCTTCCCATACATTAGTACCCCGTATGCTGATACCACGATGTGCCACTCTGGGAGGCTAATGCTTTCAACTGTATAGAACTGTAGCCTTGAGGCAGGAAGAAGCTGGCTGGAGCGCATCATATGGTTCACCCAAAAACATGGGATGTCACAAAAATTATCCATCACGAGTGTCTTCTTGTTAGCATCAATAGTAAATTACTAAAATTGTGACTTATAACGGCAAAAGGAGAATCTTAAGGACACTTTTTGGTAGCTATCATCTCATATATGTATAGTTTTTCCATGTGAAAACATCACGAGTGTCAAGTGTTACTACTCATAAAGCTTATAACTTTAAAATTCAACAGGGTTTTGAAAATATATGAAATAGGCATTTCTACTATTTTTCAAGAAAAACGCTGCAAATTGTTTCACTGGGGTTTATTATTCAATTGGCTTGCGTTCATGATTTGAATTTCTACTAAGCTTTGGAGTGAGCGTGTTTCACAGGATAGAGAGATTATTGAATTTCAGGAGGCACACAAATATGATCAATAGGTGATTTGGTTGGGCAATCCAAATAGGTATTTTGGTTGAGAACAGATCTACGTGCTCCGTGCATATCTCCTGAAATTCAATAATCGCTCTATCCTGTGAAACACGCACACTCCAAAGCTTAGTAGGAATTCAAATCATGAACGCAAGCCAATTGAATAATAAACCCCAGTGAAACAATTTGCAGCGTTTTTATTGAACCTCAATACCCCCCCCCCCCCCCACGATAAAAACATCTATAATTTATCAAGTCCTTTAGCACTCATATTGCATTAAAACTTCCCCAAATCCAAATTTTAACGATGTAGCCAAAGGTAGACTGATGTAGAGAAGGCACACAAATATCATCAACTGATCAATCCAAATAGGTTTTTTTTTTGAGAACAGATTTACGTGGTCTATGCATACCTCCTGAAATTCAATAATCACTCTATCACCTGTAAAACACGCACACTCCAAAGCTTAGTAGAAATTCAAATCATGAATGCAACTCAAATGAATAAAATTGAATAATAAACCCCACTGAAAGAATTGGCAGTGTGCGTTTTTTACAGGTGATAGAGCGATTATTGAATTTCAGGAGGCACACGAATATGATCAACTGATCAATCCAAATAGGTATTTTGGTTGAGAACAGATTTACGTGCTCCGTGCATATCTCCTGAAATTCAATAATCGCTCTATCACCTGTGAAACACGCACACTCCGAAGCTTATATAGTGCAGATTCAAATCATGAACGCAAGCCAATCGAATAATAAACCCCAGTGAAAGAAAACTTATTTACCCCAGTAGTAATATTAAATAATATTTACCTATACATTATCAGCGTTTCATGAATATCAGAATGCTTCAACCCGTGTATCCACATTCACTACAACTCGACGCTATCGGCCGGACATCACTAGGTTACAAACAAACAATAATAAACGAAAAAACGCAAATGTTGGCACCATAAATCGGGCCATCTCTGCGTTTGGTTTTCGAAAGTATTGGGATTGAGAAATACTCCATGTTATCAATAAGATTTATTAGATGATGTCAACTTGACCCTAATGGCCCTGACCCAGTTGTGTTGCTTGGAATGACGATTAAACAATTTTTTTGAAAATTTATTCATCAAACTCACTAGGTACGAATTGGAAAGTTCCTCATACTTCGCTGTTATTGTTTTACTGTGTTCCATTACTATTGTTTTATTGAACCAATGATTCTAACAGTTGATTACACCGGAAAATTTCTTTCATAGCTTGCCTTCCATTAATTTTCCATCCATAAGAAACAAATTTTCAGGCTGGGGTAAAAAATATTCCCTTTAGGCATATTCCGTTTGGTTCTGCGTGCTATCATGTTAGCATTCTGCTATCGTGTTAACGTTCTAGGGTTATTCAATTTGGAAAACCGTTGAATCAATTTGGAAAACCAAGTGCCCCCACTAATTATGCTCCCTCCCTCCCCCCTTATCTTACTCCTTGGAAATGCGATGTACTTAAGAGAGAAGCTACGAAGTCAGAGAATTTGAATCCCATCAGAGCGAGCGGTTGCCGTAGCCGCTCGACTTCACGTCTGCTGTCTGGCGAAGAACAAATAACCAAAGTTTACATTATGCAGTTCGGAAACTCGTAATGGCTTTTCCCGTTATTTACCCTACGACTTCGTCTCCCTGCAAATGTGATAAATAATTTCGCAAAGTGTTCGACAAGAGAAAAGTGAAAAGCGTTTGAAAGTCAATGATTCCCCCCGGATGGGGCCCCCTACGTTGGAGTGGAGAAGGAACAAAGCGGAACGCGAAATAACTTCTCTATGTTACCGGATGAGGGTGGTTATGGTGGTGGGGGGGGTGTTGTCAGAGTACATGATAAAGGGACCGCGATCGCTAACTCGCCGCGCAGGTCAGATAACCGTTGATTCAGTTTACCGACATTAGCAAGTCAAATTCCCCCCGACCCGGAGGTCGACTTTGAGACGGTCCTAGAGGGTTGAGGGAATTAAAGATGGGCGCATGGAGGAGGAGGGAGAAATTAAGGGTAGGTGCGAGGAATTAGGGGCAAGAAAGCGGTAGAATTAAAGGTGACGGGGGTGGGATTAAGGAAGGAGGTCCTTGGGCATCAGGAAGGTCCCTCGATTCGGGTTTTCAATAAATTCTTGCTGGGTATTTAAATCGAAATTAAATTCCAAAATCAAATGTAAATTAGGTTTTTGTCAGAATCTCATGGCTTCTGGAAGTGAAACATAATTAGTTCGTTTTGTTTGTTTTATTATTTTATTTTTTAGGTACTGTCCGAGGGTATTTGGGCCATTCCTGGAGAAACGTCAAATTTCACCTTGATTTCTGAATCAAGAATTTCTATTGATTTTACCACAGAATGTTTTTTAGCCATAGACTAACAACCCAAAAATGCTAACGTAATCTGGAACAACAACATGGATACCGTTGTCACCCAACCAAGCCGTTTCTAGGGAAACGAAAGTTTTTCAGTTTCGACGGACAAAAATCGTTCTCCATTCTTTGGAAAGAACTCGATCTATCAAGTAGACCGTTTGTACTTGTCGTTATTTATTTTATTTATTTTTTTTTTAATTATTTTTTTAAATGTTATTAATAGATGTTTTGTTGTCACTTGTTTGTAATGTTGGTTATAGTAGGCGCTCACCGGAATAGAAAACTACCTACATCATATAGTTACTCGCGAATTACACGCCAACTATAAGAAGTAGTGAGTAATCATATCAAAGTGTTTCAAATTCTACAGGTGCGGTTGTCTGTCTACATCTAGTTAATCTTGATAAACCGTTCAATAACAATTTTTCATCATCAACTGGAAGTCCAACGAAATTTCATAACGAAATCTGGGACGACAACATGGATAAGGGAGGGTGGGGCAGCCCCGGTCAGTGGGTAATGCCGGTCACATAGGTTTTAGAGGGATGAAATCTTCTATTAACGGTATTTCTGCAGGAGGCCTCTAAGTGTCCCAGTGAACTAAATTCCAAACGTTGGAAGTTCAACTGCAGTTACAAGAGGCGTCAGACGTTCAGAGCGTTTTTACCTCATGGTGATATCATTATGGCCCGTCTTCAAGACACAGTAAGCACATTTTCATTATATTGGTAAATCAATGTATTAGCTTTAGTTATCCAAAGTAGCAACATTGTGCGCCTGTAATGTGGAAATGTTATCAGATTTCCGTATATATGTGTGATGAGGCAGCCCCAGAGTCGCTTGCTGGGGGGAATGCCGGTCCATTTGTTGCCTGACCGGGATTACCCTATTTCTGACCAGCATTCCCCCCTCAACATCCCATAAGTATACCTAGGTAGGTATAAATGGAAGTGAGTTCATTAAAATGAATTTGGAGGATTCCTTGCCACGGTAAGTAAGTTGTTCAAGAAAAATGGATACTACGAAGTTTATTTCTGTCTTTTACAGAAGGAGAAAACGACCAACAAAGAAGCTAAAGTGGCAAAGAGGAAGTTTTGTGTATTCCTCGGATGGAGCAGGAACTAGCAGGGACAGGAAAACTGAAAGGGGAAAAGTGATAGATAAGAAAGCCACAAAAGAAACCAAACTAAAAGACGAAGAGGTGAAAAAAGAAAGCCACTAAGAAGAAGAGCTAGGGAAAATATGAGTCAGACCTAGACAAAACTGGACAGCTACGACACGGATGCCATTTGTGATGATCGACGACGAATCGAATATTTCCATAAATGCTTCGAATCTGGGCGTATGCTTCATTTGTACAGATCATTTTATAGTGACAATCTGACAATCTCACTTGGCAATGTAATTTATGCCAACTAGATAATTCGATTTTCGGATTTTGCACATCTCGGAACGTAAAACAACAAATTTTGATGGCGGTGTTGGAATTTGTTTTCTTGTTCGATTACAAAGGTTCATTTTTGAAAATATTTAACTAAAAGAAAAAATAGCGATCAAAACCACTATACTGCCACCTGTAAATTCCTCCCAACAATTTTCCATTTAGCAGTATATATGGAGGAAGCGGAAAAAGGTTTCTCTACCGAATCATGGAAGCATTTCATACCTCAGCTATTGCATATTCGTTAATACCGCCCAGAATTCACTTTTAAGTGAACTTTTAAGTTGGTAGGTATTAATAATTGAGGATAACAGCGGAGGCATTTATCACATTCCATACGTCTAAATCGATCCGAAAATTGCATGTCACATTTGTATTCAAAAGATTAAAATTGTAGGGAAATGGTTGAAACGCGCATTTCAGACTCGAGCTCCAAAATCTGTAAGCAGATACGATAGTAACTTATCCTGTAGTGGCGCAGGAAACAGCTCAGGAAATTGGGGATGATGTTTTCACGAAGACGAGGAAAGATGAAAAGACGAGAATGCATTAGATCGGGGCTCGGGAGCACCGCGAGGACTAGCTAGAGAAAGAGAGATCCCCTAAGAAATATATCCAGTCGAGGCTAAAAAACGACCTTATGAATCAGTGACATCGGAATATATGTTTTTGTCAACCGTCGGGCTCCCTGAAGAGCTCGTATTATGCCCTCCGGCCGGAGAAACGTTGATGCACCCTTTTTATCATAAGTTTAGCGGCAGTTTTAGAGTTCCGGGAGCGGAATATTTCATGCCGGCGGAAAAGTGAGTTTTTCGTTCGAAGGTTCGAATGTATTAAAAACGCAAAAGGTGGTATTTCCGCTATAGAAATCGATGTTGTGGTTTAGATGTTTGTTTGTTGTTCTATGCGCTTAGCAGGGAAATCATATTAAATTTTGTTTTCCCAAAAATATTATCGGAATTTAGGAGGTTTTCGGGATTGTTAGAGTTTATATTTCGTCAAACTAAACGAAGCTCACGATTTCCGAAGTCAAAATGGTGAAGTAACATATTTGAAATCAATCAGTGCCAAACGCCTAACCAACTTCATAATAAATTTTTGGAGATATGGAAAATTGTAATGATTTTTCTTGTAGCCTTTTTTCCTCTTTTTTCGGGGTAGGATCATTTTTTGTTCTAAAGAAATTTCTTCTCCAATAAATGAGAAACCGAAATTTATTTCCTGATGCCTGATTTTTCTCAAATTGTTTGGTTATGGAAGATGGACAGGATTAAAATTTCTAAGTAATAAATACGCTTGCTCGACCTCTAAAACAGAACGAAATTACCTGAAAATTTAGCAGCATTGTTCTTGACTGAATAGATCACTGAATAGAGAATTTAGCAGCATTGTATATCCAAAGCTTTTTGCAAAAAAAAAAAAAAAAAAACAAAAAAAAAAAAAAAAAAAAACGGCGCTATTGGAATTAATTGTATGAGAGGAGGTAGGTTTCTTCGATCCAATCAGATCCGCCGTTCTATGCTGTGCCTGACGTTATGTTTAATGCTCATCTAGATGGTATTATTAATTGATTAGCTTCACTAGGGGATTCTACAAACCAACTTTAAACTTTTTATTGATCAAATACCTGCTAAGCTATGACATTCGAGTTGAGCAATCGCTTGACTACTAAGCCCGTTCTAACTTGGCTACTATTCGCGAGTTATTCACTTGGTCTCCAGCATGAATTGAAACACCATTAACGCAACAGTCGGTACCAACCGCATTCGCCGCCAAACATTTTGCGGCAAGCCCTGAACATGGACGAACTTGAATATAACTCCGAGGTCAGCTGGTAATACGTTTGGTAAAACAATAGCGGTTTCCTAACATTAGAGTTTAGAGTATCACTGCGTTAGTATTAGGTTGAACTGACACCGATGGGAAATGGAGGCAGCCGATTGGATTAGTCGGACGAGACCGGGGGAGCTCGTTAACAGGCGGGCCCGACCGGAGGTTGCTCTTGTAATGAGTTTGTTTTAAGTTGGATCGAACGCTGAAATGTTGTTAACGACAGGGCTAACTCAGCCGCTTCTGAATATTTTGCGCGGGCCTGCAGTGGCGCCGACGCCCGACTGTCAGAGATATCGTAGAAAGCAATCGTTGAACATTTTAAAAGAGTTGTACCTAACTGCCTTGTCGATGAATGCCCCGAGTTGGACATCTTTTTAAGTTCACCAGTGTTAGTTAGGAGAAGGTGCGGGGAATTGCTGGAATGAGTTGTCTTGTGTAGTTCGTTGCTCAGTCGTTTTCCATTTGTTTTGTCTGACTCGATAATATTTAGCCTACGTATTTTTATAATTATTCTTCTCTGATGTTTGATAATTTCTCTGTATTTGGTTTTTTGCCCGTATTGTATATAAATAAATAAATAAACTGGTAAATAGGTGGTGTTATTTTTATTGGTCACTGACTATCCTTGTTGGGGGAAAATACATTCTTTCTACTGGTTATCAGTCAGTCATAGAACAACATGATCCTGCCTTTTCCCCATTTCATCTTGCGGGGTGAAGGGTGAGCAGATATCAATCAACAACAAACAGGCATGTATTACATGACCATTTAGATGATACATTGCTTTACGAATGTCGCGTACATAACATACTCGAAGACTACCGAATTTTCGGTGTCCATAGTTGACTATTCTGAATCGAATTCAATTACAAATGGCTGATTTGGTTACTGTTTCCATCCATTGCTCAATGCTGCATCAATTTTGATGTATGATATTCAACGTGATTTTTTGTCGCTGAATCTGAATCCGTTGGAGTTTTTTCCTATCAAGAGTGGTTTTCTTGTTCTACTACGTGACTCGTGCGGGCATAGGAGGGACATTTTGATGCCATCGCATGAAACGTGGTACCCCTGCTGACTAGGCTGATCGAACCTAAGGATTCGAGAACTCGATGAGGTTTACAGAGGTCAGATGTCGATTTTCACTCCAATGTGTACGATACGCCCCCGACATTGATCAACTTAAACCCGCACGTTTCTGAATTTTCTTGACTGTTGGCTGCCGATACAACAAAAACTAACATGCGAGTAATAATTATTGAAAACAATAGTCGAAAAGTGAGCAATTTCGCTCGTAAAGTCATGCTGCATGACTGGTGCACGTTTAAGAACCTCCTCCTATCTGTTCACGAGACCGCGAAAGACATGCCGTCCACACGGACTACGGTTGCCGCACGGCATCTCAGCGAGGTGGCGTGTTTCCTACTCGGTATCAAACTGTTTAACAAATCCCTTACTGGATCGGCGGACTGTAGGACACGCGAATCGAAAGTATAATTAAAAGTCCCACGCGTTCGGATTATCAGTCATTGTGAATGATCTACGCGTTTTGGGAATTCTTTGCCGCCTGTGGGGAGGGTGTGATGGATATGGTTAGTTGGCCTCTTCCCGATTTTAGAATCTGTCGCCTTGGGAGAAGAATCGGACGCCTGCAAGCGCCTGGATCATCCTCTGAGCGTGGCAGAGCATTATCAATGCATCCAGCTCATTGGAAGGGGCAACTATATCATTCCATCACCTCGCAAAGGTCAAGCGTTGCCGTATTTGAATCTTCTGATTATCGAGAGAGTCAAAAAGAGTATTCTTGATTGAGAGCAAAATAGTATTCGACTGTCGTGCCATGGACATGAGTACAGAAATACAGCCAATATAATCTTGAGACCTGCTAGCCTTCATATCAGTGAGCTTACTGCACTTGACTAAGGTGTAGCAGGTTAGGAGTTCGAACCCTACGGAATTGATTTATGCAACGTAATCTCAACATCGAAATGTAAGTCTGGTAGTCTGGATAGTGAGGAATGTGGGTTTCTCCGTCGGGTCGGCAAGAATTTCCTCACCCTCCCCAAACACCTTTTCAAATTCACAATTTCAGTCAATCAATTAATCCAGGGGTCTCCAAACTACGGCTCCCGGAAAGATTCGGTCCGGCCCGCCGGCCGCGGACGCCAATGGAAAAAATTAGGCTGTCGCCAGAACAGAAAGAAAAGTCATTCATGTGGCCTAGCGAAAACTAACCGTACTTGTTATATTTCTTATTGAACAACGAAAAACTAATAATCATGGAATTAAAAATATATATTTAATCACTAAAAACTATTTTTTTTGCACCTCTATTAGTCCCAATTTTAATTTGTCAACTCTTATAGGAGAGCACTGTTTTCAAGTGTCTCATTTTCAAAATTTTCCGGCGGAGGGCCCCTGAAGTTCGGGGCCCGAACCCCCCTTGAGCTGGGGAACTAGCCTCCCAGACCCCTCTGTTGGCCCGCCCCACCACCTCCTCACTACGATACGGCCCTTGGGGCAAATAGTTTGGAGCTTGAATTAATCGATCAAGTTTTCCTGGTATCAACCAAAAAACATGACATTAATTGATTAATTGGTTATGTAGCATTTCCAAGCCAAATGAAACCTTTTCCGTATTAAATGAATCATAGATCTCATCAGTAGTATACGAAAAAATTAGGTAAGTTTCAGAAATTTCTACCTGTTGAGTGTGAGTGGGTCCTAATTTCCCTAATTTTCTCAACAGGTTTCATTTGATTTGGAAAAGTTTCGTTTAATATGGAAAAGGTTTCATTTGACCTGGAAATGCTATATCCCCTAGTGGAACGAGCAGTAAAGACAGCAAAAAACCCGGAATAATGTGTGTGCATGATTTTGTTGACCAAGTTTCCAAAGCGAACGTTCCTTATTCCCGATCTCAGATCCATAATGCGCTAAATCTCAGATTCTGGCCCCACTTGCTCAGCATGTCTGACAGTCTTGATACAGGGAAATGTGGTTTTCTCCGTCCGGTTGGCGCCGGTAAGAGGAAATTCGGCGTAGGCCCTTAGTGCTGCCGCTCCGGATTCGCTTGGGGGGGAGTAGGTACATTATGTTTGGGAGAGTGTCTCTGTGAGCTCTCGTAAAGACGACGTATCCTCATGTACGAGGACGTCTGTGTGCGGGATGGGTGTGGGAAGGTCTTAAGGGAAATCTCGCATTCGGTGCACGACCCCCTCAACCCTCCCTCCCTCCACCAATCACCTTCCTCACTTTCCTGCGGAAATAGCCGGAAAACGTTATTGATTTTACCGGAAGCCCGTAGCGATCCGTCATCCAAAGCGTCCGCAGATACTCAGCCCCTTCGTAATTTCACTTGGGCAACCTCGTTAGATCAGTCAAGGGAATGGTGCGGCCAATGAGCCTCGATGATGAGAGAAGAGAGAGGCAAACTAGGGAGGCAAAACCGAGTGAGTTTCCTAAATATTGACTCAGTCGCACTGACTTCTTAACAAAAGGTTTGTTCCGTACATTTGAAAATCGAACCGACTGTCTCGAATACTGTATGAAGAATATGTAATCCAGGACCCAAGATTACACCCCATTTGGTTATATGGATGGGCGGGGGGGCATCTGATTTTCAGGTCAAAAGAACAGAGTGCTTTGAGTCATAACGGGAGCCCCATGGTACATCCGAAACATCATTGAAACTATGTCGACTCATCGCAATGCCGTCTTGCAGCAGTCCTCCACCTGCAAGACACCTAAGGCGACTCAAACGGAAATTTCTAAATTTCACTTATGAAAATACCAATCACGCGTACTGATGTCGCAGAACCGCCAATGGCCAAAGGTCTGCCAAGAATGCTCAAATGTACTTGGGCTCAACGTTGAGAGAATTGCAATTCTTATGAATAACCGCAGGGCACCCATCAGTCAGCAACCTCCACTTCCAGTTTACAACGTTCTGAAAGTTTTAAAATGGATATTGGGAACTGATCCCAGGCGGAACTTAACCTGGCCTCAAGGGAAATGATCAAGTGGAAGCGATTGCTTCATAAATTGAGTGCATTAGAAAAATTACAGTGAAAGCGTATAAAAGCTAGGAACCAGGACTTCAAAAATCATTTTTTCAATTGCCAGTGTTAGGTAATTAAAGAAATGCATGGAGTTCTACCCCGTTTGTGCACAAACTCTTCTTCCCTCGCCCACGCATCCTAGAGCATCCCGTGGGCAGGGGGGGGGGGAAGTAGGTAGAAAAGGAAGGTAAGGGAGAGGGGAAAAAGGAAATAATAATGGGAGTGAAAAGAGATAGAAATAATAAGAAAATAAGAAGGGGGAATGAAAAGAGAGAGGGTTAAAAAAGAGTAGATTTTAAATGAAAAATAAATAAATAAATTATGGTATATAATAAATTAAATTAAATTATAATAAATTAAATTATATAATTAAATATTTTATTTATAAATAATTATAAATAAAATTGAGGGGGGAAAATCCCGCTGTGCTGAGTGCTCTCTGTGAGAGCAACGTGAACTGTCGGTTGGCGTTAAGTCCCGGAGGTGCATACGCCCTTCGCACCTCACAATGGGCTTTTTCAGATATTCTAACTTCAACGCTATATGCTGAGGTTGGCGCTGGATGCTGAGGTTGGTAGGCACTTCAGCTCCTTCAGTCCAAAACAATTTTTAAAACTTTACCCGTGTGACCGCGCATGCTGACTGACAGGCAAATTGGCACCTCTATTAACGGAGGAACGATGGTTGTTCATCCGAATGTTCTACTCCCTTTCCGACTTCCCAACATAAAACGCATTACAATGTCTGCATAAGAGTTGGTAGATGCAGTTTTTCGTGTTGCAAACCGCAGGAACCCACAGCACTGTAAACATTCGGCGTGCCCGGCGACTTGAAGGTACGGTCCGAAATAACCATCTCACACAACTTCGCTTTATGCGACAAGATGTTTTCCAAATGGGCACCATACTTATAGGATGGTTCAGCAGGTACGCAAAGTTGAACAATCCCAAAATTGTCAAATAGTGGATGATGATGAAAGTGTGACTTTAAAGTGTGGCACATGAATTTTCATTGTTTTTTAACTCTGATTCACGTGTTGCTATCTGTTTCTTGATTCGACTAAATTTTAGCTGAATAATGACCGAAATTTGTTTATTGCGTGTGACAAATCATCATATAGGTAGGCCGACTTTCGACTCTCAGATTTAGATGATTTTTCCCTTGATCACTGAAAAAGGTTTGGTTATCTTTTTTCAAATTCTTCAACCAGATCTCGAAAATTAATTCACTGACCACTTTATGCTCCATGTGTCCAGATTTGACTCGAGTTTTGCTGAATGATGACCGAAATTTGTTTATTTTCCGTCCGTTGTTTATTTTAGGCGCATGTTTTCAGATTGTTACATGGATTAATTTTGATAGCTCGTCATTACGTGTTGATGTTGCGGAAGGCTCTCTCAATTACTCAGAACACGCTTTGAAGATTGTTAGAGCGAAAAGAATAGTTGACAGAGCTCGTTGGTTTGTCGCTTTTGTCGTTTTTTGCCTCTCCCATTCCACCTTTACCCCATTCCATTCTTCCTCTCTGGCCTTATTCCCGCTCTATCTAGTTTCATGAGGTCCTTTGAAAGCCGCCCCACTTAGTAATGAATGCAAAAACGATTTTTTCGTAACCATTGGGTGAGTCCAGTAATGTAATATTTCCCTTCCCTCGATAATTTGCGTCCATTCCAGGCACGCATTGCGATTCATGCGCGCATTTCGTTTCTTTCCGCCTTTTGTCGGGATCCCGATTCATGGTTTTATCTCTCCCTCCCCTTCTTTGAATATTCTCGCCGTGTCCATTGTCGTATGTTATCTCGATTGATAGAAACTCGATCGCAAGTTTCGGGAATAGTCGCACAGGTTCGTGATTTCACTCGGTTCCTATTCACCATCGTCTCGTGCATTTGAATGAATCCAGTGATTGCCGCTTATTCTGTCATCTTTTAATCCCGTTTTCCTGCTTATCTAGATATTTCTACTAATAACGGAACGGAATCTAATATCCTTTTCACACTATGCTCAGGAACGTAATCAAATGGATTGAGTTTCAACTCCGTGTAGAGGGTATGTAGTTTTGATTTTCCACTTCAGAGTCTGCGACACAACAGTTGTAGGTTATAATACAAAAATAGCTGTAGTCTGGATAAACATAAAATGGATTGTGACTTGTAGTTCTGGTGGTTTCTGAAATACTGTGGTTGGGAGTCACCCAATTTGCGGACCCTAAAGCTTTTGGGAATAATTGACACGTTAGCTGCAGGAATTTTGCAACAAAATAGATGGATGATGCAAGCAGTGGCGAATGATCATAAACCCCTCTAAATCTAAATTGGAGAAATTTAGTCTTATACGAAACATAACTAAGTGTCCGCTTATCTTATGTGTAATTCTATTCCGTATACTCCCTCTGTACGATACCTGTACTAATTCTAGACAGACGCCTGCCCTGGAACCAGCATATCCCCTACCTCTTCGAAACGCTGCGTACCAGAGTCCACCTTCTTATATCTGTACTAAAACCATCCTCCAAGTTGCCTTTAAAACTAAAGAGACTCCTCTACACTTCGCTCCTCAGAACGATTTGGTAGTACTCTTGCAGCATCTGGAGTTTGGCATCCAAGTCGCTACTTGATAGAGTGCAAGCGATCCAAAACCGTTGTCTGTGCACTATGACAAACGCCCCACGGTACGTCCGAAATACGGACATTCATAACGATCTCCAAACGCTATTGATTATTGAAGTAATTACCCAGTCATATTTCAAACTAAACACCACATTTGATAATCACCCAAACATGCAGCTACAGGAAATAATTAATCACCCAACTCCGCTAGCCACCAAACGCCGCCTTAAAAGAATAAGACTTAGAAAAACAAATCATGCGATTACATAATGACCCAAACTAATGTTTACTTCGAGGAATGACATTGGTCAAGACCCTCTAACAAGCTTTCATGTTAATTAGTGTCAAGACCCAATATAATTTGTACAACCTCTACCAAATTTTATATATTTATTACAAAAAAGTTAGCTTTGTTATATTATAAAAAAAGAAGCAGCACTTATTGAATTGGGATTCAAGAGCTAATGAAGAATTAGAATCAACCTCCAAGTTAATAAGAGTTTGACAGTCGTTTGCCTACTATCTCGTGTTGATAAACACCACCTCCTTTACTAATCTGCCTGTTAGCGGAACCAGTGAGAACTCGGATGAGTTATGGGTATGTTTGACTAACAATGTACCGTCGTGGGTGTTCACCAGGGATATAAAAAATGTCCCTTGCCCGGTTATATTTGTGCCCCATGAGGGAGCACAGTTGGGTATAGAGTTGAAAGAAGAGATGTATTTCTTAAAGATCCACCTGGCCGTAATGTCACAAAGTTGTACCGAGAACAATGAAAACTCTTTAGTTTTCTTCCGTAAACCCGGCGGCCGACCTCAGGTCGATAAGACATCCGAAAGTTTCATCTCTCACCTCAACTTTTCAACTCCACAACGCCTTCTTCTCCTTCACCTTCCAGACAATAGCATCCTGGTGCTCAGGCGAGCCTATGTACTTATCTTCAACGACCCCCCTCCGAGTGAGAGATCATTGATAAAGTTGTGCTTTAATACACTTTCCCAAACACTTCCCTCTTTCTCAGGGAGTTTTGAAATCTCTCTTGATTGCGTCTGCCTCTGCGTTTTCGTTGAGATCCTGCGAGAGGGAGAAACCGAAAGCAATATAAGTTTTCCAGTTTGATTAAGACATCTTGGCTTTGCCGTCGGATGTCAGAGGGCACCGTATTTGTAGTTTTATCCTGGCTGCATTACCAAATTCTCTATACGTACTTTTCCCCACAACATTCCATTTAGTTGGGGAGATTTAACTTAGGGCTCTCGAAACTCATCTCCGAATTTCAAAAAATTTACGATATATGTTTGGAATAGCTAAGATAATCTTGACTGAATAACATCAAATGAAGTCGATGTCAATTTCCCTGTATCAAGACTGCCGGACTTGCTGAGCACGTGGGACCCAAATCTGATGTTTAGCGCATTATGGGTCTGAGATCGGGAATAAGGAATGTTCGCATTGGAAACTTGTTCAACAAAATCATACACACACATTATTCTAGATCTTCATTGTCTTTCGGGGGGTATTGCTGCCTCAACCTCCGTACACCTAGCGATTTTCTATGAAAACCTAGGCCGTCGTAAAACAAGTACAGGTGCCCCCCGGTGACGCTAATCGAGTGCAGCACTGTCGCCAAGTAAAAGCAGCCCAAGCGACAACAATAGCGCAGTGAAATTTTTGCGCGTTTCCAACAGCCCTTTTAAGGGCTAATAAGTTTTAAATAGATGGCGACTATCAGGATCCTCTTCTGGAATGCAGGTGGCCTCTCAGTTGCGAAGCATGCTGAACTTGAAATGATAATTCATCGCACTGGAGCTGACCTAGTTGGTATTACAGAAGCAGGTGCTTGTACAAACAACCTACAAAAATACGCAGTACAGGGGTATAACACCTACAGCTTACCTAGAACCAGGCAGGTTGCCTCGGGGATTGTGGTATGGGTTAAGAAAGACCTTACAGCCAAATTCCATACCATACACTCCATGAATGACCGAAACAAGCTGGAAGCTGTATCTGTCACACTATGGAAAAGCAAAAGGAAATATAAGGCCATCATAGTGTACAACCCCCCCAATAATGTCCCAGTCTTTGATGTGTTGGAGGATGAGATCGACGAGAATACGGTGCTAGTTGGAGATTTTAACTCACCCTCGATGCGTTGGGGATATTCAAGAACATCTACTGTGGGCAGTCACATGGAGGACTTTATTGACTCAAACCTGATCGAACACATCCCTACAGACTCCCCAACCTTCCTGTCCTTTAAAGGCGAAACTTCCAACCCAGATATGACCTTGGCCCACGTAAATTTGCTACCTACCACCAAGGTCCAGCTATTGGAATCCCCAACAGGCTATGGACACAAGATCTTGCAAGTGTCAGTGGGCCCAACCAGAGGGGCGAGGACACGGGAGCCTGACCGGCTTCCACGCTGGAATCTGAAAAAGGCGGACTGGAAAAAGTATGCCAAACTGACTGACAGCCTCCTTCAATTAGCTGGCCTTGACCCCCAGAACGTGGATAAAAGCTGCAGCGGCGTGTATGATGCAGTTTGGCAGAGTGCCCTCAAGTGCATTCCAAGGGGCCAACAGCGCAAATACAAACCGTTCTGGACAGAGGAGCTGACTCGTCTGAAGAAGGACCGTGATTCTGCCAGAGAGGTGGCTCAGCGAAGTGGCAACATGGAGGACGTCATTGCAGTGAGACGGAAGCAAGCGCTGCTCATTCAGGCAGTTACAAATGCTAAAAGAGAATGCTTCCGCCAGCATCTGGAGAAACTAGATTTCCGAAAGGATGGGAGGAAAACTTTCAATTTCCTCAACAATCTGCTGAACGCGTATGAAAGTACAACCCAGAATGAACCCCTTGTTGTTGGAGACCGCATTTATGCGGGCAATAAGGAGAAAGCAGAGGCACTCATGAAGCACTACGCTGACACCTGCACCCTGAGGCCAAGGAAACTTCCTAAACTACCTGTCCGCCAGGGATGTATGACCTACGAGGAAAGTCGGCTCTTCCACAGTGACTTCACGCAGCTAGAATTGGAACAAGCTCTTGGGCAAATGAAGAAAAGTAAGACTGCTGGTCCAGACGATATACCAGTCGAATTCCTCGTTAATCTTGGTCTGAAAGCCAAAGAAGTGCTCCTCTCTTTCATAAATATTTCCTGGAAACAAGGAATCCCAGCAATTTGGAGGAAAGCAACCATACTTCCAATTCTCAAGCCCGGAAAAGACTCCTCCATGCCCTCCAGCTACAGACCAATCTCATTGACAAACTCATGCTGCAAGCTGGTAGAGAGAATGATCGTCAACAGACTCGATTGCTACCTTGAGGAATTTTCAATTCTGTCGGATTGCCAGGCTGCCTTCAGGAAGAGCCGTAGCACCACAGAGCATGTAGCCTATTTGTCCCAGGTCATCAAGGATGCCTTCCATCGCCGTCAGTCTACTGTGGCAGTTTTTGTTGACTTCCGAGCAGCGTACGACCTTGTATGGAGAAAGAGCTTACTGCGAAAAATCGAGCAAGCTGGAGTGAAGGGCCAAATGCTATCATGGCTGCGCTCGTTCATGTCTCAGCGTTTTGCCAAGGTCCGGTATGGGGACAGCTCGTCAAGATACCGTCAGCTCAAGGAAGGGCTTCCGCAGGGAGCAGTGCTGAGTTGTACACTATTCAACATAGTGATTGATGATTTGATAGCGGCAATCACTGCCCAGCCAGGTGTCAACTGCCTTCTATTTGCAGATGACCTTGTCATATATGCCAGTAGCAGTGATATTCCAGCTCTCTGTGCTGCCCTAAACTCCTCACTGACCGCTTTGTCTGAATGGTGTGATGGGAACCAAATGCAGGTCAATGCCCAGAAGACGGTTTGCCAGCTCTTCACGTTGTCTACAACCCCGCACAGAGTTGAGTTGAAATTCAAGGATTCTTTGTTACAAGCTGAGGAAGCAACAAAGTATTTGGGTGTAATGCTCGACAAGAAACTGACATGGAGAAAGCACGCAGAAAAGCTTGTTACTAGCGGGGAGTCCAGGCTGAGGCTGCTGAAAAGGCTGGCAGGGGTGACATGGGGTGCAGATCAAGAAGTGCTGACTACAGCTTATAAGACCTACATTAGACCAGCCTTGGAGTATGGGAGCGAGCTTCTCTCCACTGCCTCATCCACAACCACAGCCCTCATAAACAAGGTACAGAATAAAGCTCTTCGCTGCATTACAGGAGCAGCTAAGTCCACACCAATAACCGCAATGGAGGCCCAGACAGGCATCGAACCTTTGGATTTGCGCCGAGATCTGAATACTATCAAGCTGGCTGAAAAGGTGGTGCGGCTGCCTGTGAGACACTGGAGGAACTATCAACAGCCAACGCAGAGACTTGTATCCCAGCAGACATTCCTTGCTGCAGCAGAGGCTATAAGGAATAAGTACGACCTCCACTGGACTTTGAGGGAGCCTTTTGTCATAAAAAACCTGTCTGATGCGCACCTTCGGGCTCCATCTTACAGCCTGTCACTCGGACTGGAATCAAAGAAAGGTGACACCAGCAACTGTGAACTGCGAGCCCGCGCGCTGGAAGTCATTGCGACAAACTACCCATCCCACCAATGGGTACATATTTACACAGATGGATCTTGCGACAGGGGTGAGGAGAGAGCCGGGGCTGGCTTCTTCTCTCCTGGGCTTTTTGAGGGGAGCGTCTCGCTAAATGGCTTGGCAACCAATTTTGATGCTGAACTGAGAGCCATCACTGAATCTGCTGGTAGACTGAACTCCCTTGCCACCGCTCATGCCAACAGCGTGGTATTTTTCATTGATTCTCAGGCAGCCATACAGGCCACTGTCTCCGCGGAATGCCCAACTGACCCGGAGGTTTTGAGGACGAAAAGATCGCTGGACACTTTGATGGCGGGTGGCTGGACTGTTGTACTTCAGTGGATCGCGAGCCACTGTGGCATAGCTGGAAACGAGAGGGCGGACTTGCTGGCAAAAGAAGCATGCCGCTTGCCACCGCCATCAGAACCGGTCACCTTCAGCCAGGCTGTCACACTGGCAAAGAGCAGGATTAAGGCCGCAACAGCTGACCGAATTGTAACCCAGAGCCGTGGAAAGAAGTGGGAATCTTTGACATCAGAGCCGATACCAACGACGCTTGGACGGAAGGAGTTCGTGGCCAACTTTAGGCTCACCACGGGCCACGATTTCCTACAAGCCCATCTATATAGAATCGGTGTAAAGCCCTCCCCAACTTGCCCACTTTGTTGCCAGAATGACATGGACGCTGGCCATCTCGATACTAACCCCACCTGCGACCACAACTGCTCAAGACGATTCCACTCCATGGAAGAAAAGAAGCAAACTTTACTGGGCTGCTCGACGGGAAATGGCAATGTTGCCACCTATCGGCGTTGGATAAAAAAAAAAAAAAAAAAAAAAAAAAAAAATGATACGGTTTTCAGAAGAAAGAAAGTTCCCTTTAGTATGAATGGGAAACATATTAAGGTATACTTTGGAGATCAAAAGTCGAATCCAATGGTTTGCCGTATGATTACTGACTTGACTAAATGTTTAGGTGCAGCAAGGCTTTGTTGACACACGAATTGATCAAAAGAATCCACAGACAAGCTCTAGGTGTAACTTGATCTGAATGCATTAAAACACAAAATACCAGTAGAAATCAATATAAAGTGGGTGCCGACCTTTACGCAGATAAATAAGATAAGTGGACTATTCGAAATGTTAGGTACGTAACTTACTATGTCAGCCCTGGCTTGAGGTTGAGTAATGATTTCCAGAGTTTTTTATTTCGTAGCAAATGAATTCTATTTGAAACGTGTGATGGATATGGATAGTTGGCCCCTCCCGACTCTTGAATCCGTCGGCTTGGGAGATGAATCAGACGTTTCAAGCGTCTGGGGTCGGATCCTCTGAACGTGGCGGAGCATTATTATCGCATTCAGCTCAATGGAAGGGGCAACTATACCATTCCATCACCTCACAAACTCATCTCAGAATCAACTAATTTCTAGAAATGTCAACGGAACCCGAGTGTATTTGGGTGATGTTCTACTTGTTGAAAATGTTGATGGTTCGATATGCGAGGAGTTCAACTTTAATATTAGAGAAAAAAACTCACACAAGGAATTTTTTAGATTTGATTTAGACCATTAAAGAGCAGTTCCCGAATTTTAATGCGATGTTAAAAAATCTCAAGTAATGGACTCAAACGCGTTCTTTTGTAGTTATAAAACTAGCCGGTGCCGTTGCAGTTTTTCTCTGTTCTGCACGCGATCACATCCCGTTAGTCCCTCACTAATATTGGTCACTATCCCTATACTTATTTAGTTCCATGTTCTATCTGTCAACAAGCACTAAAATACTGAACGTTACATACCTAACAGAAAAACTGAAGTTAGACTCCCTTTCATGCTACTTGGATTACAGTTTTCTCGCGTGAGGAAATGAAATTCTTTCTAGGTCTTCCATTTTGCATGTCATTTAGAAATAATACAACTAATCTTAGCCGCTAATGGCAGTGTTTTTCGCCGAAATCTATTTTTTAAATGCAGTAATTGCCACTGATACTGGTAGGTAAATTAGCCCGTGCTTTAAAAAAAAGGGTCAAACTTTCTAAAAAGAATTGTTGTGTTGTGGTATCAAAAGAATATGTTACAATCTTTTCAATGACAAAACACATGTCTTTCAGGAGTGTCTCCTACAAAATTGCGTATACTTTTGGTTTTGATCTGGGTCGGGAGGTAATTCTCAAAAAACTGTGTGTACTCTCGCGTAAATCGATTGACACTTCATGAAAAATGAGGTGAGAGCCATTCCCTCCCCCGAACTCGCGTGAACAAATTATGGGTTCTCGACTACCAAAATTTTAAATCCATCGAACAAATAAAGGGCACGGCTTCGCCTAATCGCCGCCTCGAAGCACTATGAGGCATCCTAGAGATGGTTTAGTTATCTTACATTCATTATTATTCATTTATTCACGTTTTTTCTTCTCTTCGTCATTCGTTGCTAATCGTGTTTTCACGTTATATGACTAGTGATCTAGAGTGTACAGGTACACGTTGAATATCCCAGAGAGTAGATTGGCAGAAAGAAGTTAAATTGTCGGCTCGTTTATTCAAATGACCTTAGTTTTTTGATTTTGTGTTAGCTATTTCAACCAAAATTACTACCTCATTTCAAATATCAGAGTCAAATATATATGGGTCATTTCAAAATTTCAGTCACATTTGGGTATCGACTTTTCTAAAAAAAAAAATGAATCTAAAACTTGATCAATTTTCTTGTTCCTAATCAATTACTGCGGTTCTCTCGGCATATTACCCAAGCGAGCACACATAATCTTGAACAGTACTGCTGATACGCCATTTTGAAAAAAATATTTGTATACACAGGTATACACACTATTTTTTCCCCTCTTGAGCCTCCAAACTCCATGGGAATTGCCGCTCAAGTCTTTCAATTTAGGTGAGTGGAACAGCACAAATTAGCTTAATTTTAGCTACAGTAAATACTAAGGTTTCCTTGCCAAAATCTCACTTGCTACAAGCAGATCTCACTCCCTACAATTTAAGGGGCTATTGGCTGGATAATGTAGGTAGTGAGGTTATAGCCTTTCACCGCCTTTACAGGCCACAAATCAATTGAAACTGGTTGAACCTAGATGTAGTAAACGAACTTCCAACAACTATACTAATTGTCAACAAGTGCGGTCAAGTTTCACTTGCCACAGTCAGAATGTTGTTGGAGTAGGGAGTGAGAGTTTAAAAACCCACACTGCTGCCTCCGGGGATGGTTTTCCCGGTAGAACTGGCTGGGAAGGTCTACGCAAAATCCAACCACCAGCGTTGGGACCATCTTGAATAAGGGATGCGAACAAAACATAAGCAACTTCATAAACAATCTTTCCTGTCAGTTAAGAGCTACTTTTCAAAACATTGTAGGGAGTGAGGAAAAACCGTGTGACACTGAAATAATGGGCTGATAAGGCTACTTGATTTGATCCAATTTTTTTTTCTTGAGGCAGATATCCATTGTAGATGGTGTGTTCTTTCATAGTGTAAGTGTGGTGTAGTGTATATACCAGCCCCAATAAATATTTCGCTGAGTAGCGACTATGGAAGTTGTATACCTCTGGTTAGTGACAGCTGTAGGGAGCAAGAAATACGGACGTTGGTATTTTCTCCTGAGCCCTGTCGGCACAACTTTTACATACTTTTCCATGGAACCTGTACATCCACATAGGAAAAAATTTTAAAACACTTACAAAACTGCCCCACATTCAATTCACAGATACGACTCACCTGATTTCAGTAGAACGGTTTTCCAATAAAGAACACTGTTTAAGAGTCGAATGAAATGATGTGGTATGGAACTGGACACAAAAGCAGTTAAACTAAACACTTTATTACAGAGCGAAGTGGGGGCGAGTGAGAGGCAGGCCACTCGCATATGTGTAGTGTAGCCAGTTTACCAATACGAAGTTATCCCAACAAAATTATGACACAGAATTATTACCTACATAAATTATCAGGTTAGGACATTCGCGTGATACAAAATAGAAATAGTATTCTACTATACAAGCATGTCCTGATACCTATATCCATTTATGTGGTGAAGCCAAACTAATGATTCCGGGCTGAGCTAGGCACACAATGAAAACATGAAATGGATGGTATAAGTTACATGGAACTATCTCTGATATGGTAACATAAATGTTAGAAATAGAGTTAAAAACACATCCATTTCTCGTCATTAATATTTACTGTCACTATTAGAGTTCGAATCGGTATGTCTTGGAAATCGTCTGTATATGAGTAGAATCTGCTGTATATGAACTGATATAGGACCTAAAACCTTCATATATGACGCTAAACATAACCAACAAAACAGAATGACTGGAGTAAGTGGAGAACAAATTTAAAATACCTACCTGGTACCTGAAGTTAGAGGCCGCCCTTCCTCCATTACTTCTTTTGAGCTTTTTCACTCAACTTCTCTTCAGCATAATTTGAATGAAACTCAGCACTGAACTGGAGGGCGAGTAACAGGTCACACCGGTGGACTGGAAAAGAGCGACGAGGTTGTGTCTGTTTATCACGCACACCCGGCCAGATCGAAAGTTAAGGCCCTCATGACCTTGTGTACCACTTAAACCCTCATCAATGCAAGTTTTTTCCCTTTCATCGAGTCATTTAGTACGTTGTATGTGAAAGGTTAACTCGATACATCAGTCTGCGCAGACGCAGAAGTGAGACCATGTAACACGCCTAATTCATAGTTTTCATCCAATTTTAGTTAAATCTTCAGAGTATCTGTGTGATAGGCTGTTGATGGTCCTGTATGAGTTTCATCTCCCTTAAAATTTTCAATAATTATCTAAGACATTTAAAAATATCTACACGTTCCTAGACGAGGAACTCCCAACTTCTCAAACGTCTTTCAATTATTGCTGAAAATTTCTGAAAATTGCTGAAATATTTAATTTTTCACTTGTGTACTAAATGTTTGCCTCTCTCTTCTGTCCTGTTGCAGACGTTCCGGCATGGTTTCCCTAACCAGCCTACAGCCGTCGCCTTCGACCCCATTCAGAAGCTCCTCGCCATTGGATGCAAAAATGGATCAGTCAGAATGTATCCTTTTCCATAGTACAGTACAGTACAGTACTACATTATTAATAATGAAAAAAGGTTTTACCCGAAGGTAGGTAAATTAATACTTTTTCTCCTCAATTTCACACCTATTTACGTTATTAATTCCACTTTGTACATTGTGGTCTGGGTGATCCCTCAGTATCTGGGTGTTTATAGATGTTGCATGAGCATGAGGCATCGCTATTAAGAGGGGTGAAGGAGCCCTTTAGAATGAAAACCCTTTTGAGTAATGTGTAATATTCATTTTACACCGAAGAATTCTGTAACTCCGAATTCGGATGTCCATTTTCATCCAAATCTTCAGGGTTATGGAGTGTGGAACTTGGTTCTGAGTGTTATGACTTCGCTCTGTTACTGCTAGTGGTAGGTGCAATTGTTGCTGACTCCTTCCGTGGTCATCAGTGATTTATTTAGTACGTAAACTTAGTAAATATTCTCTTACAATCCTCGATTATAGAACCAGCTGATGATTTCCATGTCTGGAATTACAGTTGTAAATTATAATGTTATCTCTGAGTTTAGATAATGGACCGCAGACTATTTGATTAACAGATCACTGACTTGAGTAGACGGTAGTATGTTAAATAAACCTTTCTGTAATGATTCGTAGCGTTTTTGATGACAGACAGAAGAGGTTTATATGTCAGAGTCCTCTTTATTCGCTTGATGATATAATTTTGTAAGAATGAAACCCACGCCGTCTCCCAGCTGAAATGGAACACAGTTTGGATACAAAATGATCAGCTGAAGGGTCCTTGTGGGTAATTCTTTTTCAAATCGATCTATGGAGTTGAAGTATTGTTGACGCTCTTTTCCAGGCATCTAGAATATAAGTACTAGGCATGTTATCTCTGAGTTTAGATAATGTTCCGCAGACTATATGATAAACAGATCAGTGACTTAGCTAGAATACATTATTAACTTTTGCGTAATGATTTGTAGCGTTTTTGATGACAGACAAAAGAGGTTTATACGTCTGAGTCATCTTTATTCGCTTGATGATATCATTTTGAAAGAATGACACCCACCCCATCTCTCCACTGAAATAGAACACATTTCCGCGAGCGTGTAAATCTTTTGTCGGAGCCCGGATATATTCTGCCCTAGCCCGGAGGACGCTGCCTTAATTTTCGCAGTTCGCCTCGTCATTTACCCAGCGTAATTAAGAACTGCCAGGGCCCCCGTCCGGCATCCCCCCCCCCCCGTCCTACTGGGCGAATTCTAATTGAAACTAAACGGTTTGAGAAGCGGCTCTCACTACTTTTTTCCTCTCTTGTGTCGATCGCGAGTTGATTGCTTCCTGCGATTTAACTTGCAAATTTCTGGATCAAGCAGATAGGAGTAATAGATATACAACTTTTCTATTCAGTTTTCTAAATCGAGCTCATGACTTTTTGGTGAGTTTTCTTTTGTCCTATCTAGAGAGAGAGAGAGAGAGAGAAAGAGAAATATATATATATATATATATATATATATACAGCAATGGTTAAATTAAATTTAAAATTTCACTGTTAACTCCTCTCATTTGTTTCAAAACTTAAGTAAATTGTAAACATAATCAATTTTATCTTCAAACAATACAACGATAAACAGATCACAAATAAACAAAAACGAAAACATTCTAGGCAATATTCATCATATTATTCTGCACTATGTCTACTGTGTTTGCTGAATAAATGTGCGTGGAAATTATTTTTGAAAGCTTTTACTGTTAGGTTAAGATCAAACAACTGAGGGTTTTCGTTATAGATTCGTATACTAGTGGCAGTGAAAGATTTATTAAATATACTTGTTCGATGTAGAGGTACTTGAAATAACTGACTGGCATTACGAGTTCTATGCAAATGAACACTTCCCATGACATTGTAAAATTTTGCTAAATATGATGGTGATGAAAATTTTAAAATTCTAAATAATAATACAGCATTGGCTAATTTTATTCGTTCGGGTATTTTCAACCAATTCAGTTTTAAATAAAATGGAGTAACATGCTGGTCTAACTTCAACCGAAAAACAAAACGAACAACTGCGTTCTGAGCTCTTTGTAAGACAGCTATTTGCTCGTTATTAATATCGCAAAAAGCAGTCGTTGCGTAGTCGAAATTGTGCATTACTAACGCTTGTACCAATTGCAGTCTTGATTGGAAAGGGAAGTCTATTTTATCAGTTGGTATAAACTTTTAAATACTCTATTACTAATAGAAGTGACATGAGGTGACCAGGTCAAGTCATTAGTCATAATCACTCCTAGGTTTTTACATTCTTTTACATAATCTAACTTGATTAATCTAAATCACACAAGATTGGCAAACTATACAACAGGTGTGGAATCACTAATGCTTGATACAACCTTTTCCTAATATCAACATTCTTTAACTTCAATAATTTTTTAAAAGAATAGTGATATGAATGGAATTTACTGACAATGACATTAATCTGTTCAGCCCACGACAAGTTGTCTTGTATGATGATTCCAAGGCATTTGACACTACGAGAATACAACAATTCCATTCACTACGATCCTTGAACAATCATTCAACCGAATACTTGACAATAACCTTGAATGTCCCATAACCATGCCTGTGCACTTCTTGGAATTAATCACTAACCCATGTCTTTTCAACCACACGGACAAATTCCGAAGATCTTTATTGACTTTCTGAATATAAACTTCTAAATCTTGTTTGTTTGTTCTAAAATACAAATTCACATCGTCCGCATGAATGCTTCTTTTGCAAAACTTTACTGCTTCCGACAGTTCATTTATATATACAGCAAAAACCAATCCAGACAGGGTCGATCCCTGCGGTGTCCCTCTAGAAGCAACACCACGACGATAAAGTACCCTTTTGTGTACGTACACGTTGCATTCGTGCAGAGAAATATGAACCGAACCGGCTCACTGCATCATCACTTAACCCAATACCACGAAAAATGGCCAAAACCAGCTTTTGATCCACGCTATTGAAAGCATGACTTAGGTCAATGCCAGTGAACAAAGTTAACTCACTTCTATCCATACCCTCCCTGACATAATCCGTAATATTAATCAAAAAAAGCAGTTTGTGTACTATGTCCTTTTCGATACCCTGACTGATACATGTCTATTATGTTGTGCTCTTCTATGTAAGTGATTAGTTTACCATAAATTACTTTATCAAAAATTTTAGCAAAAACACAAATTAAATTAATCGCCCGAAAACAGGAAAACTCTGTTGAAGGATATTTTTTAACTAACGGTAAAACATATGCTTCCTTTCATTTATTAGGATATACACCATTCTGAATAGAGAAGTTAAATATATGGCATAAATAAATGGCACAATTAGCAAACTTACAATCAATTGTTCGGCCGTTGAGCGGTGGTTTCCAAAGCGCTGGGTGGTCCAAAAACACCTTATATACGCGCGTATCAGAAAGGAAATATTAGGTCCATAGGCACCACTGCTAAATGAGTCAAAATTAGCGGAGAAAACTCAAGAGAAAGTATCCCCTGGAGGTACATATTTGCAGCCAGCAACTCCAGATAAAATAGATGGAAAGTCCGAGTTTTGAGTGCTTTTGGAGGATTCTGTAGCACTGCGCGACGTTCAATCCGTGATTACAATTTTCTTTTCGTTGTCGATTACGAAAATTCATTATTAATAATAATAAACCAAGAGAATGTTTCCACTGTAGTTTCCGCTCTGTTACTCACCTTGAAACGTCAAATAACACTAAACAATTGTAGGCTATTCGTTTACATGGGCCTATTACGGGAGATAATAAATCGTAATGTCACTGAAAGTTAACTATTTCAACTGCAGTTCAGGGTGCTTTGTATAGTTGTCGTTAAATAGAATAGAATGAAACATAGAACTATTCTCGTATGAGATCATAATATGCAGTGTGTGGTTGATCATGGTAATTGTCATTTGCCCTCTCTGCCGCTGTAAGTCCCACTAACATATAATAATTTCATATGGTTTGTTGTGCCATGTTACTACTCAACTGGAGTGTAATATTTAACACGTCATCCGTCTGTGCTTGGTTTAGAGTCAAGTAGTCGCGGCTGTCTGATATATGTTAGAAAAAGCAATTGTTACATCTACGTTACCCTAAATATGCTTCCTGGGAATCCATTTTCAGGCATACTGAAACGATTACGTTTTTGAAAAGTGTATGTATTTCATTCTACTGGATAATTCTCATTTGAATTGAAATATAAACTTGGTTCATTTCCCAAAATATTAAGCATTCGGAGAAAAACTAACTCCATCTATGAGGGAATTTATTTGCTTGAAAAGGAAGTAGTCTCTTACCTGCTGGACAAATTTGTTAGGTTGGGGAAAATACATCAGCTGTGCGGTTTCAAACCTTAAATTGAACAGTCAAAGTAACTTAACGGTATTCCTTCCCAGATTCAACTAAGTACTACCCAAGCCGTTACGTTCGGTGACGTTGCAAATCCCTTTTCACCGGTCATTTACCGCTAATGAAGGTGACAAATCCCTAGAACCGTCTTCCGCATTTCACGAAAATGACGTCAGTTCAAAATTCAAACTGATGAGGGGCACCGAATCATTTGAAGAATTACCAGAGGCAGTTGTCGCGTTTCGTAATGAGAGAGACCAGTTGACAAGTTGAAATGGGAATTCGGGTCTGCCCTTCCAACCTTGATGGCATTTCTGTGTTGAAGAAGATTTCTTGGGAAATGCCAGGTGTACCTGGCTAAATCCATGTGATTACGACGCCTTGTGATCATGAGCACTTTCAATCTGCCAGTGAATCCATAGAATTCCATTTATTTAAAATGAAGAGAAAGCGATAGGGAAACCAACATCCCACGAACAAAAACTAGAAAATGAACGTTGGAACTGAAACGATGAGATTTTTTCCCCTTTCATTGACCTTGTATTGTTTTCGCATATTGCCAGCACAATTATTAAAAAAGAAATTATTAAAATTATGAAAATAAAATGGCTGAGAATTGAAATTTCTTACGTACTTAAGAATGGAAATGATTGTTTTCATTTCTTAACTGAATGTATCATTGTCCTCGTTGTTTCACAAATTAATGTCGGCGCTCTCCACAAAATTCAAAATATTTCGTAAGACGGGGTATTTGGTATCCCGAAGAATTGCGCACAGGTCCTCCTGGATACCAAATGCTGTTGCATTTTCCTGTATCTCCTCATGATAGAATGGGCATTCCATTATCCTACGACTGACTTCATCTTCTGTGGCCGCACAATGGTCGTAATTTGGGCTGTCGGCAGCTCTCACACGATACAGGCTAATATTTATTGTACCATGACCCGACCTCATTGTGACTAGCTGAACCACGTCCTGTCTATTCGTCAGGTAGGTGATGAACCATGGTTTGTAATGGACATTAGGTTGGCTTTTGAAGTGGTGGTAGAAACGATGAGATAATTCGGAACATTCAACGCCACTCAAAATGTTAATTGGGTAAACTACAATTTCCCTAATTTATCGTAGTCAGTTATTCACCACTTATACTGGAAGCCCAATTTGCATTCTCAATTGTTTTGTTAACTTTAAACAAAGTAAGTAAGTTAAATGTATAACTTACGCCAAAAGACAGCAATTTCAGTTCAAATATTAAAAATCTAAAAAAAGGGAGGGGGGTAAACCCATCTTTTCTTGATCGATTACAAAGGTTTATTTTTGAAATAATAAATCATAGTATCACCCTGTAGATTATGTATTGCACTAGGCGTAAAGGACGTTTAATGCTGAACTCGAAAAGGCCATCAAAAGTAAAAAAAAAAAAAACGTTTTTTTTAATGTGGGAGAACGTGGATTTTTATTATCAAAAACATGGCTTTCTTATTTTAAAAAAAGGGGGGGAGCGAGAGGGAGGGAGGGGGAGAGGGAGGGAGGGAGAGAGAGAGAGGGAGAGAGAGAGAGAGGGAGAGAGAGAGAGAGAGAGAGGGAGAGAGAGGGAGAGAGAGAGAGAGAGAGAGAGAGAGAGAGAGAGAGAGAGAGAGAGAGAGAGAGAGAGAGAGAGAGAGAGAGAGAGAGAGAGAGAGAGAGAGAGAGAGAGAGAGAGAGAGAGAGAGAGAGAGAGAGAGAGAGAGAGAGAGAGAGAGAGAGAGAGAGAGAAGGTGTGTCATCTGTAATGAAAGAGTTGCAGTTTTGAAAGAATACAACATAGTATGTTGAACATACGCAGACACTACGATTTGGATCACGCGGCAACGTACAATGCATACTCAGGAGATCTAAGTTTGAGTCTAAGTTGAGTGGAGGACCAACTCAAGTGATGAACATTAGGAGAGAGTCTATTGATAGGAACTACTAAATTTGAGCCAGATTACGTTAATATTTTGAGCAAAAACCAATGCCGAACCTCATACTGAAGTGCTCACCTTTTGTTTTGCAATATTACCCGTTGAGCGTTCTCAATAAATTTCATTTATTGCCTCACTGCCTGTAAATCTCTCTTTTTTTTCTCTCATATATTGTTCGGCCCGCGCTTTGAGGAAAAATTGAATACTGCTCCATTAACATGTATTTCTACCCAGTTTTTCTGCCACACTCAGTAGAATCCACTGCGTCAAGTAACCTTACAAATCCGGTTTTTGAGATTATACAGGAGCTCAGCAGAAGTACATCGTTCTAGAACCGCTGTTCTTTGTGCTATTCACCTGTTGAGGATAATACGTTCTACTGTTATCAGGAATTTGTTTTGTCGACACTCTTCGTACCCCTGATTTCAGCACCGCAGTGTAACCGTAAGTTTCGCTCTTCAACCGCGTTGCTCCGAATCGTCAGTTTGAATATTTTGCGTTGAACTCGAGCTTAACGGGTCTCGGCGCGGTTGGCGGAAGTGTTTCTGATCCAGCCACCTCCTCTCTCGTCATATCGATTAAACCCCCGAGGGTGAACACGCTGATGTAGGTCAGCCGTACTGAAATCTTGTTACTGTTATCAAATCATGAATCAGATTCAGATCTCTCTCTCTCTCTCTCTCTCTCTCTCTCTCTCTCTCTCTCTCTCTCTCTCTCTCTCTCTCTCTCTCTCTCTCTCTCTCTCTCTCTCTCTCTCTCTCTCTCTCTCTCTCTCTCTCTCTCTCTCTCTCTCTCTCTCTCTCTCTCTCTCTCTCTCTCTCTCTCTCTTTCTCTCTATCAGATGATAAGACGAGGAAATTACGCGAACCAGCTCTCCCGCTTTCAGACAGGGGCTATTCTTTCTTAGAGCCCTCGTCTTGTTTAGGGTGAGTTGCCTCCAGATTGGATTGGTACTTCTTTTAGCGGGTTTCTATTCAGCATAACCAGTTTTTGTCTTGGTCGTAGATTGCAAATTACGTTTTCCTGGTAAAAACACGGCATCTCATGATAATTGAGCGTTGTCTTCCAGCCCTTTAGTGTTACTCAAAATTAATCTGAGATGGTGTTCTTCCATATTGTGAGCAAGCAGTACTCCAATACGGCAACACAATAAGTGAGGGGGGCTCGCAATAAGTAGGGCAGGGGCATGGCAATTATTTAATGGGTCATAATTAATGGCATTTAGCCAAAGACAAGTGGTCGGAACCAGGCTCTGCTACCATGTGAAGTGATGGAATGGTATATTTGTCCCTTTCATTGTTCTGAAAACGGTAATGCACGGCACGCTTAGAAGATGCCCCAGACGCTTGAAGGCGTCTGATTCATCTCCCAACGCGACGGATTCAAGATTCGGGAAGGGCCAACTAACCATATCCATCAATGTAACGGTATAAAATTTTCAAGTAAGAGAATTAGGTTCTACAATTGATCGAAAAACCAGTAATTTTTCGGATTTGACACAATTTTCACTAATTTTTTACCCATTAAACCAGTGGTCTCCAAACTATTTGAGAGATGGGCCGTACCGTAATGTTGGGGCGGTGGTGCGGGCTTTCATGTGCTATAGGTACGTACTTTATAAAAATTAGATGTAAGAACCAACTCCGGGCTGGCCCACAGTGTTACACTATCCAGCTCGGTCATCAGTTATTATTCAAATGAAGAATGTAACATGTAAAATTATGTAAATAAACTATCTATCTATCTAACAATGGGGTATCTGAAAGTATCGCTCGATATTTGGATTTGACATGTGTCATTTTTGAAAAGGTTTGTTCGGAAACATACGTTGAACCAATAATTATTATCATTTGTCTGGGAAAACTCTTGATTCCCTTGAAGTCATCACGTTCTGGAGGTAGCCCAATTTTATTCATCCATATATTTTTTCCGCGGGCGGCGAGCCGGACCAAATCCTTCCGCGGGCCGTAGTTTGGGGACCCCTGCATTAAATTTAAACAAAATATTTTGGTTTGTCAACGGGATGATGGGTAATTTAACACTTGTTCCAATAGTATCCTCAGATACCATCTTTAGAAATCTAAAAGTGATTATAATTGTGCATCCTGCGTCAATGGCACCGTAGAGCTGGGCTGATCAATAGTTTCATTATTAACAAAAAGCAATGAAAAGACCATTTTAAAACCGTAGATCACGGAAAGTGTACTTCGTTCTATTCGAAAAAGCGACAGGATGTCCTACAAGGCGTCAAAACAACCATACAACACGTACTTACAAGAAAAATATAAATCTTACAAAAATACTCTCAGCTAGCTCGTCAAAAACTCAAGGGGAGCCGTCATACCGTAACCGTGGTTTGTTGTGAGCTTCTCTCCTCTGTTTCCAACCTACAGGTTCTTGGAGCAAATTCCCAGCCACCTGAGTGAGAATTCCGCCCACGAGGTTGTCTACCATACTATCCCCTCTGGGTCAAGAGTCTCAAAGCTTCTGAACCGTCTAGCTTCGAGTGCTGAACACTCGAAGAGAAGATGGGATGCAGTTTCTTCCTCCTCTCCACACAATCTAGACATTGAATCACCTGTGTAAGCTCTGATCCTGTTCAGATGTTTCTTGAAGCACTCGTGCCCAGTCCCATTCCCACTATGGGCCAATGTGTGTACGGGTTGTAGTAATTAGCTCTGTGTTTAAAAAAACGCTGCAAATTCTTCCACTGGAGTTTATTATTCAATCGGCTTGCGTTCATGATTTGAATTTCTACTAAGCTTTGGAGTGTGCGTGTTTCACAGGATAGGGCGATTATTGAATTTCAGGAGATATACATGGAGCACGTGAATCTGTTCTCGACCAAAATACCTATTTGGATTGATCAGTTGATCATATTTGTGTGCCTCCTGAAATTCAATAATCGCCCTATCCTGTGAAACACGCAGACTCCAAAGCTTAATAAGATTCAAATCATGAACGCAAGCCAATTGAATAATAAACCCCAGTGAAAGAATACTTATTTACCCCAGTAATAATATTGAATAATATTTACCTATATATTATCAGAATGCTTCAACCCGTGTATCGGCTACTAACTACACTACAAGTATTCACATCGGCTATCACTCCAGTATCCACATTCACTACAACTCGACGCTATCGGCCGGACATCACTAGGTTACAAACAAACAATAATAAACATAAAAACGCAAATGTTGGCACCATAAATCGGGCCATACGTCGGGAATGGTTTGACCTACGGACTAGGGGATGGGCTCATTCGATTCCTAATGGTGTGTTCTTCAAATAGGAAAATATTTTGGCCGATTCGACTAGTTTTGAGGTTTTCAGGGATTTTACAAAACTTTTACAGCCCTTAAAGGGCACTTTAAATTGAGTGAGAGAGCTGGCTCAAGAATTGGGGCGTCGTCGGACCAAGATGGATTTTTCCTGAAAATTTCAAATTTTTTGCTCCAGCCATTTCGGAGATATCGTGCGTACGGCGGACGGACAGAAAAATTTTCATTGCAGATTCGGATTCTACACCCTTTGAAACGTAAACCATGAAATTTTCAGGGGGGTTAGAATTTTTTTTCCAGAGCGATTACAATGGTTTATTATTGAATAATAAACCAAAAGACGTAACTAGAACGTAAATTATTCGCCACACCCCCGGATAATCCTATCAGGGTTCTAAATTGTGGGCTGCCTCGTTGCTTGACGGGATTTGCTGTCTAATTGGCAAGGACAGGCAGACGAAAGGAACATTTCCGGTGGTCTGTGAGCATTTGATGGGAACCCAGAGAAACACTCGAATACAGTTAACAAACCCTCTAAAATGAAATAAATGTAAGTTCAAGAACACTTAATAGGATTGCCAGACTTGAATCAGTATGGTCGGATGTAATTCTGAAGATCATTACGAAGAAAATAGCGAAAAACCATGCATGATCAGGAATAGCGAGACGTTTAGTCCGCGATCTATCAAATGTCGGAAGAATTCCCCGCAGATTTGGCTCAGAGAGCACAGGTCACTCTGACAAGGGTGGGAGATACCTTCAATGTGAACTTAGATAAAACAACATTTCTTCAATGTATATCCTTAATGATTTAGCTGACTTATCATAAATAGCCTTAATCCTGAATAGCTTGACTTATTTACTTATTATTAAATGAAAATCGATTCAGGACATAAGAGAAGGTAGGAAGTACGATTCACAGCAACTCTAAGGAGCTTGAGGTGGATTCTGATAATGCCAGAGATTGTGTTCCTTCTTTATCCATTCCCACAAAGCGTGTTTAACAGCATTTTGCTGACGTTCATTGACCCCTCCCCCCTCGGAAGCTGGTCTTCTCGTTCATCGCCCACAATGCGTGTATGCCCACTGGACATTGCCCAGGCACAAACCCCAAAATGTTCTTGTTTTTCCCAGGGTCTTTAGTACAGCCAGTCTGGACCTGGTCTGTTCAGCTGCAAGTGCCTCAATGGCGGCTTGGCTGTCTGAGAGAAAAGAGATACTCCTATCTCTTATTACTTTTCCCAGATTCTCCTATTGCACTCTACCAAGAACATGTAGCTGCACCATCAGCTCATGGGTCCCCATTACTCTGGCCGTAGTAAATTTTATTACAGTTCAAAGGTTTTTCAAAAAAATCCCGACTCAAATGGTATACATTTTCCACTTCCCAAGTCCCTATCGTTGCCATATCACAGCAATATTATTGTGGTATTTTATTTTATTATTAAACCCTATAAAGAAAAGTTCGATTCCCCGGCAGTCATAAATACTTTTGTCAATAAACCGAAATCAATGGGCGGATTTTACGGCTAATTGCATTGAAGGATCACAAAAGATGAGAGAGGGGATCTTAAAATATCCGCGAACGTGAAAGTCGTAGTGTATGTCTTTTATATCGAAGCGAAAGAGAGGGCCCTTGAGGAACATAGGGTTGAGCATCCAACAAACACGAGCGTCTTTACTGCCCCCCACTACACAACGGAGCGCAGTGCCACATAAAACTTTTACTGGGAGCTTTGAAATGACCCTGTTCTTGCTTTACATCACGCATCCGCTTTCAAAGCGACCGGAAATTGTTCGTCACTTTGCAACTAAGCTGAAACCTACGAAGCGCCTAAACGGGGCTGGGCGCATTACGGAATGCCCATCAAGTTGGAAGGCCTTATTACGAGTAAAGGTAGTGATGATATACGGAAACGACATTATTTTAGGAGGGGAACAAAATGTCAAAGAACGTTATGAATAAATTTGTACAAATTGAGTATAAACGATGGTACAGCAAGAATAAAAAAGATGGCATGGATAGATTGTTGAATGAAGGGGGTTGGGTAAGTCTACAAAATCAGGTACTAATGTTTGTACTATATTCTCCTCAACCACTGGACCAACCATCAAAATATTAAACATGATTCACCTTGTTCCGTGGAACGTATTGATTGCCCATAATAGTTTTTAGACTTCGGGCATCGAAATAAAATAACCAATAAATACCTTTGTGAAGCTTTTGTTGTTTGAAAACATTACCTACAGAAATATACCAATTTTCTATTTTTATCCTTTAAACCTCTTAGTTGTTCTCAAATCCATTCCGTTCCATTTTATTAGGGATTAGAATTTTGGAACTTGAAGACAACAACTAGACTTGTTCTAGAAAGCATGCAACTCAGCGAACAACTATTAACGGTACCAATGAAGAAACTTCACTTCCATGCACCACTTTTTTTCTTTTTTTTAAATAATTTTGATTGTTACAACTTCACTGAGCTGTAACTAGGTCCATGGGTTTGGTCCTTTTCAGTCTACGTATATCACCGCTGTTGTCCAGGAGGCTCAATTACGTGTTTGTGGAGACCGGTCACCACAGACTCCTATAAACACTATTTATGGCCAACTTTAAAGCAGCCGCTTTTCTCCAAACGAGAATCCTGTGGTAAGGGAGACACCAAGGTATTTGTAGGAAGACTCCATATCAAGGGGCTTCCACTGAACAAAAATCAGTCACCCGAATCATGTCTGTATGGAACACCATTATCTGTGAAATTCACGGTCAGCCCGATAAAATATTTCCTTGGAGGTCACTTGAGGATTCTGCCAAAATCACTTTATCATCTGCGTACTTACGAACTTTAACGGCTGTACTTCCCACCTGAACTCCACAGGGCAGGGATCCAATGAGGTCGTTCATGGATTATGCGAAAAGCTGAGGGCGGTTCCCCAAGCAATTTCTCTGCCACTGGCATACACGTATCTCACTGCAGCTATAAATCGCTGCCCAAACTGTGCCTCATCAAGTTTCTGGACGAGTAAGTTGTGACGGTCCCCATCATAAGCTGCCTTAAAGTAAAGATTACCTGAATTGAGCCGGAGGTGAGCCGGATCCGGACTAACTGTGCATAAAAACCAGTTACACGTGCACAGGAAAGTAGGATGGGGTCAGTCTATCCGGTTCTTCAACAGTTTACGTAAGATGTATGAATGCAAATACATTTTACAAATATATTTTACTAGAAAGTTGGGTTCTGAAATTGAAAATCATGAAAAATTACTGTTTTCTCATAATTTAAAAAAACCAATTATGCCATTGAGGGAATAATGAAAGTTTAGTTGCAAATCTTTTCTTTCCTTTCTTTTGTAGGACTAGAACGATAGAATGGTACTGCCTAGGGCCACTTTGAAACTTGAATATAATAGATGACCCTAATAAGTTATTTTGAAGACTCCCCAAATTCATTCGGCGCGATCGCAAAATGGAAATATAATGAGTCAGAGAAAATGGATGGTAAACTAGTGAGACAGAAGGAAAAAGTGATCGTGGATCGTACATTGTTCTCATTGGAACGAAGCGAGAGCCTAATAAGATCGAAGAGAATGTCTGGCGAAATGGCTTGGAAGTAACACAGCCCACTCGTGGCCGGGGCCCTTCTTCGCCCGTCAGCAAAACTGGGTCGGAAAGTAAATACCTCGGAAGGATATTAGAGCAGATGGAGTGACCCCTCGACTGCTTATTATAACGCCCTCATCGTTTACCCCCTTCCAAACTCCATCGCATCAAGATTCTACCGGCAGCCACTTTCTCTCCCTTCGGACTTTATATATCAGAGGCAGCCGAACCCCTGTGTGGAGGGTGGATTTCAGTTCTTATCCTTCCTTACTTTATAGCCGTTCGTTAGCCGCCAGGAGAAATCGTCGATAACTAATTCTAAAATACTGGACTCCAACAGGATTTCGAAAGTAATGTTGATTTCACAAATTAGGACTGCGCTTCTTGATCAATCAACAATAATAATCAATCAATCAATAATAATGTTTATTCAAGACAAAATTACACTTAATAAGCAAATGCTCAACATTTTAATTCGACATGGCTCAAGCCGTCTGTCTAGTTGTCAAGAAAAACAAAAACACGTACAAATACATCTGTGAAACTAACACCTTATTTAAATCAATAATTTAATTTTATAATTTAATCCGTAACTCTAATTTACAGTTACCTTCCAGGCAGTTACAATCTAGATTTACGTTATAATTTAATTCAAAGTGATCTTTATTTATTTAAATTCACATTTATATTTTAATTTCCTATTATCATTATTAAAATTTCTTACTTAAATTTTTTCGGAGGGACTAGAAATAGTTGAAATGGGACAGTAATTTTTTTTCTATAACGACAGGCATAAACAATATACAAGTGCAACTTGGACCAGTTTTCTCCGTTCAGATACCCTAAAAGTTGATCCATACAAAGGGCTCTCTCTCCAAAAAACCTCATACGGTATTCTGCTAGAACCGGACAAATTGCCAAAAAATGCGTGGCGTCTTCGGGCACTGAAAGGTTACACAACGCACAGTTGTACTGTCTATCATTTCTATTAGGTATAGCGTTCAGATCGAAGAGCTCACACCTAGCCTTCATCACATTCGAAATCAGCCAGTTATTATTTGTGCGAACATTGCCGTTACACGAATGATTCACTTTAGCATATAGGAGGTGGTGCTGCGATTTTTTTTTATTCGTCTTTTATTTTTTGAGTGAAAGCACTCTGCGATCGCTCCATGAGTTCCGTCTTTATTTTCCTAAATGAGCTCAAATCCACAACTTCAATGTTCCTGCCCAGAAACCTCTGTCCGAGTTCTCGCCACTTAGTGAACCATGAGCAATTATGCTTTATTATTTCATTGGCCAGAAAATTGGTCAGCTTGACGCAGGCTGATTCAGTACTCGACCCAGATACTCCAGGTGCGACCGCAGAGTGTGCTGATACAAATTTACAAGGTTTAATTCATTATATATACAATAATTCGGCGTGGTCTGCGGCAATTTTAATACCTTTTTCACAAAGTACCTCATCAGCTTTTCTAGTTGCTCGTATTCCTGCCATCCCCATACTGTAGCAGAGTACTGTGCGAACCACTGCATTGAAAACATCATTTTTTTTACTCAATGGGACGTTATTTTTTCCTAGCAGACGTGACCAGGTTACGTTAATAGCATATCTAGCCAAACCCAATTTATCCTTGAAATGTTTTGATAGAGTCATTGAAGGTGTTATTGTTACTCCTAAATACTTGTAAGTCTCTACAACTTCGAGAGTTCGGCCTTGTTAGAACCATCTTTCATTTTTCGATAATCTTCCTCCTCCTTTACAGCAAACCATCATTTTCGATTTTTCAGCGTTTAAAATCAAATTCCACTCCTCACTATACTTGGCATGCCTATCGATCATCTGCTGCATTACAAGTTTATTATCAGCCATTAACACCACGTCATCGGCATACATTAATAGATTTATTTTTCTCCCACCTATGTTCACTCCCCCTCCCACATATTCTTCCATATCAAATAGAATCAAAAGCAGCTCTATAGTCGACGTAAAACAGGTACAGCTTTTTCTTTTTCTTGAAGGATAATTCAGCAATGCTTCGTAGATTAAAAATGTTGTCATTTGTACCATAACCCTCCCTAAAACCTGCCTGACACTCCACTATCTTATAATTTGCTCGCAGCTAAGAGTTCAGCCTATTATTCAGCAGGCCAGTGAACAGTTTTGACAAAGCATCCATAAAAGAGATGCCGCGGTAGAATGTTCTCTTTCAACAACAAGAACAACTTTTTTATTGAATTAACGACCAATGTGGACCCATGGCCCTAAAAATGCTCAATCAATTAAGCGAAACGTTGCCCAAAATAACTTTTATTAATGGACTTGTGTTACCATCAAGCAGTGAAAAAATGCATCATACTTATTATTTCTGTGTTCGCCAGAAAATTTAGTGACCGTAAAATCTGCCTGATCTACAAAATGCGCGAAAATGACAAATGCTACAATTGTGATGAGATTAGCAATGATTTTGTAGTAAAAATGTTACTTCTATATCATGAAATTGTTTAACAATAATTCATTCTGAATTCATGCACGAGTTGAATGGGAATGACTATGTTGTTTGTGAATTAGTGTATACCAATTCCGAACGGTACTTGATTTTACCCAACCACAGAAGCTCGACAAATGTCATCTCCAAATAACATTAAATATTTGATACGTTGAACATCTCAATTCTGAGCAAAACGTCAATTTGTTATGTTATGTGCCGGGATAGCCGTAGGTCCTATGAATAATGTAATCTCATGTTATACGAATCGCTTCGCTTCTGTTCCACTTCATCGACTCTCACATTTATTGAATCCTTCGTTAGCTGTCAGACATTCAGGCGAAGTTCCATGTGTAGTATTGAACCCTTTCAATGATTTCGAAGGCCGTAATTAGTATTTCGCCCAAACTGGTGTCTGTGTCTCAGAAAACTAGTGTCATCGGCCAACATTCTCGTGGCCCTTACCGTAATATTTCCACCTTCCATTCCCCCAAGCCCGGTTCCAGAGGGTTAAACCCTTTTGATTTTCCTCTCGTATTAATCCGACTGGCCCAAAGCCAGGTTTATTGGGATCGCCGACCCTATCAATATTTGCCGACGTGAGCTCGCGGCTCGCTACACGGATAATGGCCACATCTCATATCTAAATCATTTTAAGTTAGATGTTTCTGAATTGATTGCCGTCGGCATGAACGCCGCCGCTCTCTACCTGATAACAAAATAAGGTCTACTGGATTGTTTCGAAATACCTACCAAATCGTATAAATCGTTGAACGATTCCAAAAGTGTATGAAATTGTCTAAAATTCTCTAATATTCATTACAAGCGAAGCCAAGTGGGGGTTTTCTTTCAAGATGATAGTAATCAATCATGCGCCAAAAACATGGGTCGCATAACTTGTAGCACAATATCGCAGCTCTATTATGATATACGTACCTACTTAATAATGCTCGATTATCTCATTCAAAGAGATTGTTTATTTTTTTTTTGAGAGAGAGAGAGAGAGAGAGAGAGAGAGAATAACACTAATTGAATCTCATTCATTGTTATTGGGTGAGTGAAGAAGCGTCTAGCTTCGGAGTGAATAATTAGGTTGAGACTTCCAAAGTAAACCAGTTGAATGTGTTGGATAAAGAACAACTGAAAAACAGTTTTTTTAAAGTAATTTATTTCCAATAAACAAAATGCTCACAATATTATACATCGATAGGGTTAACTACGACAGAGATCATGTTGTCGCTGTAATATCAAGTAGGGTTAAATGAGACGAGACGTAAGAGCACGATTGATTGACTGATTTATTATTGGATCATCAGGTGATTCCAAGAGGTACGTTGGTAGGTAGGTAGAAGTGATGGGAGGGGGATTCTTGGCGGTGTCTTGTCGAGCATGGAGCTACAAGATCCATGAAAGAACTATACTATATTACATCTTTCTTTTTCAGAAATAAAAATTCTACTTCATGAAACAATAAAATAAATTGGAATACATAAATATTCTTAATGGTAGTACATTCACTTGACTTCCAGAATCAACTTTAAATTTAATATTTACTTTTTCATAGACCATTCCGATTTTTTATCTATTTGACTTATTGAGTCAATATAAAATGACGAATCACTCTCGCTACCAGACTGTTCCTTTGTGGCATATGTTTTATATTTTCGTTGATTTTCAAAGTGTTTTTTATTTTGAACAGGGCAGCAACTAGAATAATGATTCTTTTGGTGACATGACATAAATTCTTTTTCAAGGGTGACAGGTTGTCCGAGCGAGCTAAGGCATCAGTCCTTTGGCAGTTTACTTTCAGTGGGAGTACTGGTTAGCCCGGTTCGAATCCGGCAGGCACCAAGATCAGTCGTATAGTGATGACTGTTAATGGAGATTGTCTCCCTAAGGGAGGTAAGAGAATTCGCTAGCGGTGTCGGCATCTGTGGAGAACAGCAGTTACATTATTAAATCAGAACGCTCAGTGTATCCATGCTCTATGTGCAATTTGCGTGAAAGGGAAGATTTGTGGCATTTCCCATGCACTTGCCCTGTCCTCACCGAATTCCGCTTACCTTACTTTGGTACTCCAACTCTTTAACGGGACCAAGCCATTGAAGCGATAAATGGTCCAGATTGGTCGTCACTGGTTGGGTTCTGCAGACGGGCGTGGCGTTATAGACATTTTGTGGTCCATGAGTTCAGCTGGTAGTCAACGTTGTATTATCTCTCGAGTCTTTCCCCCTTTTAGAAGAAAATCTTTCATTTACTCATTTATTTATTTCAATAAAACGGGCAAGCCCAATACATTAGAGATATCACAATACATGAATATCAATTCAATGTCTCATTCAAACAATTCAATCAAAAACTTGTTCTTAATGTTGTCAGTTTATTTTTTATTTTCATGTTTTAGTCTCGTACTTGCCAGCAAACGATTCAATAAACCAAGCTGGTAATTGTTTATTGTATTTAAAATTAGTTTCTTATTGTACATTTTTTACTTATAAACTTATTTCTTTTTCTCATTATTATTAAATGTGAGTCGTACATCAAAGTTAATACCTAGATAACGGACCTCCGATTTGGATAGAACGACATTATTTCCAATGCTTAGAGGTGTCCACGTCTGTAGATTTCGTTTTCCGCCGTGAATTCGCGTCGCATGCGTGGTGAATACCCCTTGCTGATTTCTAATTCCCTATAGTTCATTTAAATCCGCTTTTAAAGCTCCAACACGTGAGAGCTGTCGTTCCAATCGAATTTTAATACTTCTGGCCGATCCGTCGAGTTTCGTTCCCCCGCCATAACTCACGGTCCGAACAAAACGGTTTTATTGGATCGCCGGAGATAATTCACCGATAGATGAGAAAAGACCGGTCAATATTCCGTCTTCCGGAGCGGTCTCCATTCGAGACCAATTAGAGCGAGGGAGGTAACTCAGTTACTGGAGGCCAGGGATTGACATTTGATTGAGCGAGGGACCGGGGATTTAGGACCCTCCTGCCCTCCCTAACGAATTCCCTTCAGGTGGGTTCTCCTTTTGAAATTGGGCGCCGTGACGAGGGTGCGGAGGAGCTTCCAAGGAAGAGACCCGATTCACCAGTCCACTCCTTCGGTCCCCAGGGAACTTTCCCATTCCCTCGATCCACGGAAGCTGTTATACAAAACAAGAATAACTTATACAAATAGACGAATAATCGTAATTTACCTATAATTGGACCTATTCAGTGTACCCCCCTCAACTAGTGAGTGTTAAGCGTGATAGTCCTACAACCTTAGGAAATGTTTCACGTGACAATAGAGAGTTTTTCCTCCCCACGATCGGTAGCGAACCTGCTGGTAGTCGAGTGACCAAGACCTTACGGACCGTGCAGCACCGGGAACCCAAAGCTTGAAGCAGTGTGGAAGCGATGCCTGGCCCTGGCCGTGCAGTCTCAAGGAAGGTTTCACTGATAACAGCGTTATAGAGGTCGCAATTATTTCAAGCTCCACGCAGTCTGTTCTATCAACCTTGCTATTACCAATTTTTTTTTTTTTTTTTTTTTTTTTTTTTTTCAATTTTATTTAGCACTCCTTATCAATTTGTTTATGACGGAAGCCGCATTGGTTTAATTGATCGGTTTGTATTTCAACGATCTAATTGACGACTACCTCATTACAGCTTTCGAATGCTACCTGTTAGCCACGGATGATCAAAATTTACCCCGATAAATGAGGTTGTTCAACATTTTTCAATAGTGCGTGCAGTTTTCTCTGCAATTTCGTATTTATTTGTACATTTGTACAAGGAAATCAAATGTATAGGAAGAGATATGTACGAGTATTGTAGAGGCCAACTTGTACTGTACAAGTAAGGTAACGGTACCGGTAGTGGCCACAGTTAAGAATTTTTTTCTTTAGTTTTGACAATTGTGGGCCAACAGTAGTACTGACTTTCTTCAGGACTCGTTTAGAATATAGCCCGACTCTTCCCTAACATATCCATTGGCTAAAACTATCAAAAGAACAATTTTTTCTATTTTTTATTAATTTTTTCTCACACCTTTATTTTGATCTAGTAGTGGCCACATCAAACTACGAAATTTCCAGTAGTGGCCACGTGCATGTCTCAGTAGTGGCCACTTGACATTTTGCCCTCCTTACGTGTTTAATATCATTAAATTCAATACCAGATGAACAAAATTGATTCTATCCAGTAGAAGCTCTAGGATACAGCCCAACAAACGAGGAAACTAGGGACGGTCATATTGAGAAGTTTACCACAATTTCCAATGATGCTCTGCGCACTCCTAGTTCAACCTCTGACTACAAGATGACATGAGCTGTACCTCCTGCAAGTTTGAAGCCCCTAGGAGACCGGGAATCCTTATTTCTCAAATATAAACTTTAAAATGGCCACTACTGGAGCAGTGGCCACTACCGGTGCCGTTACCTTATGTATGAGTACTGTAGAATGCCTATTAACAGAATCACCCACTATCCAAAGCAGTCTTAAGTGTAATATAGAAATTTAAAACCAACTAACATTTCAATAAAACGAGTTTTATGGAGATGCAACAATACAAATGCGAGTGGCAATTTCTGTGTAGCCGCTACATTGACGTCGAGAAAACTTACTCTTACTGAGATGTTCAAGTGAGCGTAATTCATAACTTTGAAGAACTTTTCTTAAATGTATTTTTTTATTTTACTTAGCTCAGAATATACTATAATAAATTTTTTTTCATGTCAATTTAACATCCCTACTATGTGTGCAACAAACGCCACTAAATTCACAAACACGCTCAAGTTAACTTCGTTCTCAGAAAACGGCGGCCAAATCAAAACATAGATGATAAGAGACCGTTTTTCACCGTGATCTGTCTTGCGTTTCCCTAGATTTGCGTTCAACACACTGTAGGGAGGAAAAACTCTCTAATGAAATCGGCGGCACACGGTTCATCACACATACCGATTCATCACGGTTCCCGTATATTGTTTCATCACAGTGAGAAGTGGCCCGGTTCAGCAAATTTTCAGAAAAGTCGAAGATAAAATAAAAGTTAGGTACAGTGTTAATGCAGCAGGTCTCCATAATAACAGTAGGAACATGTGTGTGACGTAGTTTCGCCCCTTCTCATCATTTCAAAATGCACTCCTCGTCTCTCTCGTTGATTCATTCGAATCTGATCCCATCTTCGAATGTTCGCATGGCAATGTAGGTTGCAACTGACCTTATTCACGTGGTCAGCAATTCAGGCGGAGTGATTGTTAGTGGAAAATGGAAAGAGCTTACCAATTTTTTCAATCTTCCTTCATGTACCCTCAATGTTAACGTGTCGATTCGCAAGAACAGCTTCTTGTATTTCGTTGAGGCTACCCGCAGTTGGCAACCAATCTCCAGTTCCGTGGGAAACCCTCTGGAAATCCTCGTGTATCAGTGACTTTCAGACCTCATTCGAGGAAACAACTTGCTCTGAAGGTTGCGCCGCATTAATCGTTACGAAAATTGCTAAAAATTTAACGCATTGTTTTTTCATATAGTATAAAAAACTGAGTTGCAGAAGAGCCCCTTCTGGCCAGGGTATTGTTAGTAACGACCTTACAAAAGTGGACAGCACATCACCTGAAGGGATTCGTAGTGGGAATGGAAAGAGCTCACTATTTTTTCAATCCTACTTCATGGTACTCGCATGGATCTAAGTATTGATTCGCAAGAACCGCGACTACCCGCAGTCGGCAACTCATCTCCAGTTTCCTGAAAAACAATCCACGAATCCACGTGTATCGGTGACATTCAGACAAGATAGGTTCGGTAGACCCAAGAAAGACTTTTTAAAAAAATGTATGTATATTTTCCCACAAGGAGCACTTCTGCTTTGATACAGTTGATGGTAATGTCAAGACTGTCCAATCCGAAGCTCACAGGCTCCTTATATAGGCTATGGTGTTGACTCGGCAGAGGGCATCGTCTTACAGTAACCTCAGCAGGAGGAACGAACATAACTGACATCATTCGGGAAAACTGCTTGCCCTGAAGGTTGAGCAGTATTGAACGTGACAAAGTTGCCTAACAATTTGATACCATAATTTTTTTTCACATAGTTAAGAAAAATTAGTACAGAAAAGCTACTAAATATGAATATAATATACTCATATTTAGTAGCTTTTCTGTACAAAGTTTTCTTAACTATGTGGAAAAAATTATACATATTATTATAATTTTTTTTTTTTTTTTTTTTTGAACCACCGTACTGGCCATGGTGTTCAGGTTAGTAACAACCTTACACTAGTGGCCAATAAATCAGCTACAGATTGCACTGGGAAATGGAAAGAGCTTACTAATTTTTCAGTCTTACTTCATGTTACCCGCAGGATCAAAGT
>JAVIWC010000398.1:0-17706 GCA_031894815.1 Creontiades dilutus
GGCAAAAAAACATTTTTCTAGGTAAATTTTTTTTATTGTCTTAAAAAAAACTAGACAATCCACTGAACAAGATGGGATAACCAAAAGTATTAAATTAGAATCTAAAGCGGATTAAATAAATTATTGAATTCAGCGACTAGTGCATTCCGGCACCGTAGGATGGATCATCAGCTTCTGCGTCGGCGAAATCGTCCTCCAGTTTTTTTCTGGCAACTCTCCTCTTTGTCCTGGCTTCTTGGGTGATGTATCTGGCACCTTTGGCAGCTTCTCTGATTCTTCTAATATCATCTTTCTCACAATATGTCACTAAATTTTCCCCTGGATCCACTCCAAGAATCTGGAACAGTCTGCATTTGGAAATGTTTCCTGAATTGAATGAGCTTATTGCTTCATATGTCCCTAGTCTGAGTGTGGGAAGCGTTACAAAAACTGATTTTGGAATAAATTTCCACAAGATATGGTTAAAACTTTCGTTGCTATTTTGAGTGCGCCCACCAAGACATCGAGAGAGCAGAGCAGATTCAGACAGATCTTTGAAGATGACTTTTCTCGAGGACATGAGAACATCCATCTTCCTCCAAACATCTCTCCATCTTCCATCCATCCATCTTCTTCCTCTTCTGTTGTTAGTTTTTACATTCTGTGCTCGTGAATCATGCGGGCAATGCGAAGAGATGCTTGGAGGTGAAGTTTTCAGAAAATCTGCTCTCCTGAACAATTGCATTTTTTCAACTTCATGTACTTTTTTCTCGGGAACGGTTCATCCTAGCAAAATGATCCAAATTTTGTCGAATAGATTTACAAAAAGGCTTCAGACGAGTCGGATAGATTCATGAAATCTGGCTTGGCTTGGTTGGTACGAATTTCTGAATGACAAAAAATCGGGGTCAAAAAGGACTATTTTTGGATCGCATGTAAAAAATATTTTTAATGATCCTATCCGAAAACTATCCGACTTATTTGAAGAACAAAACCTGAAGTACATGCAGTAAAAAATTGAACGAAATTGAACGAACAGCAACCTGGAAAAAGGTACATGAAAATTGTTAAATCGCCTATCTTGAATGGGGGTTACCGGGTGCCCTCAAAATTCTCCTAAAAAAATGTAAACGTTTCCCTTCTGTTGAGTTGTTCAAAATTTTACAAGTGCCTACTTTGGTGGCCTCGATAAATATTACAACCCTGATAGAAACATATAAATCTATTCAGTCTGGAGCTTTCCATGTAAATAAGTCCAACGCCCGTGGTTGCGGGAATTTAATGGTCCCCTTCCGCTTTACTGCTGCTGGTCAGCGATCATGTTTGTATCGAGGTGCCAAACTGTACAATGATCTGCCAATTAATATTAGAAATGCCCCTTCACTAGTTTCATTCAAACGATTAGTTAAAACAAATTTAAACAATATATGAACTGTAAGTAAGCAGAACTGTATTTTGGTCATTGTGATGAGTCACTTACCATAGTGTAGTATCATAAATAAATGTAAATGTAATTTTTTTTTTTTTGTAGTGAAAAGGAACCTAAATTTGCCATATGCAATTATTATAGTATTTTTTAAGAATATTATTGATCTGTACTACTATAAAATGCGACTCCTCCCCCAAGCACGAGGGTTTCCTCATATGGGGGAGTAGCATTCACAGTTGTGTTTAAGTTGTATTTCTGGTATTGTTAAGAAGAAAAAATTGTATTATTCCACCATATTTTCGTACTTTAGCTAATAAATGAATGAATTCTTAAAAAAAAAAAAAAATAATAAAAAAGAGAAATACAGTAGCGTTTGTTTTCGTAGGGACATACAGGGTGTTACATTTCGTGACGGTCACAGGCTAGGAGAAGATTCTACGGAAAATTTCTGATCGAAAATGCCTCTTAGCAATTTTTTTGTACACCCTTGGAAATGCGGTTTTTTTCAATTTTAAGATTTTTCTCGTTTTTTCGACCTAACCGCATTAAAACGGCCATATCTCCCACATTTCGCGTGCGATTTCAAATCTGAACCCACTATTGGAAAGTGTGTCACATTTCCTGTCGCCCTGAAGAAGTACCAACTTTTTTGAGCTGTCGAAACGGGTGAAAAAATCAACTTGAAAAGGACACGTTGAAATCGTGGAGATCTCGACTTTTTTCAAACGCTTGTGAAGTTTAGCCTGTAGCGCTGAAAGATGCGCCAAAATCTACGCTTTCCAGCGATATAACCAGATTTGGAATTCCGTGTAGTTTTCAAGTAAGAAAAACGTGGTTTTCCCCGGATACTCCAGTTTTTTATCATGCGTTGATTCGTCTGTTAAAGAAAAATGCTGCAAATTCTTTCACTGGGGTTTATTATTCAATTGGCTTGCGTTCATGATTTGAATTTCTACTAAGCTTTGGAGTGTGCGTGTTTCACAGGTGATAGAGCGATTATTGAATTTCAGGAGGCACACAAATATGATCAACTGATCAATCCAAATAGGTATTTTTGTTGAGAACAGATTTACGTGGTCTATGCATATCTCCTGAAATTCAATAATCGCTCTATCACCTGTTAAACACGCACACTCCAAAGCTTAGTACAGATTCAAATCATGAACGCAAGCAAATTGAATAATTAACCCCAGTGAAAGAATACTTATTGACCCCAGTAATAATATGAATAATAAACCCCAGTAATAATATTGAATAATATTTACCTATATACTATCAGAATGCTTCAACCCGTGTATCGGCTACTAACTACACTACAAGTATTCACATCGGCTATCACTCCAGTAACCACATTCACTACAACTCGACGCTATCGGTATCACTAGGTTACAAACAAACAATAATAAACCAAAAAACGCAAATGTTGGCACCATAAATCGGGCCATACATCGGGAATGGTTTGACCTACGGACCTGGGGAGGGGCTCATTCGATTCCTCGAGGTATGTTCTTAAAAATAAGTACACATTTAGGCCGCCTTGACTTGTTTCAAGGTTTTTAGGGATTTTACAAAACTTTGACAGCCCTTAAAGGGCACTTTAAATTGGGTGAGAGAGCTGGCTTAAGAATTGGGGCGTCGTCGGACCAAGATGGATTTTTCCTGAAAATTTCAGATCTTTTGCTCCAACCGTTTGGGAGAAATCGTGCGTACCGACGGAAAAAAATTGACCAAAATATTGCAGATTCGGATTCTACACCCTTTGAAACGTAAATCATGCAATTTTCAGGGGGATTAGAATTTTTTTTCCAGAGCGATTACAATGGTTTATTTTTGAATAATAAACCAAAACTACATACGATACGAATGAACAATCCAATTTGTTTTTGTACAGACGTGTTGTTCTTGTACCGTCCAGGAAACAGCGACGATCATCGATATGCGGGTTTCTGTGACTTCAAATGCGTCAATTCGCGATGTTATGAAGATGAACCAAGTTGATTTTAAATACACATTTTCGCTATCACCAACCGTTTGATGTGATGCTGATAAACATAAACAAACATTCCAGCTTGTAGTCTTAAAACCATACAGTAGCGTTTGTGTTTCAAGCGATTTGTAGTTTACACAGAATACACTGTATGTAGGTTGTTTTCACGAGCCCAAAAATATAGCTATCTTTTAAGTACCTGTTATGTTGAAAATGAATTTTCATGCCGTCATTCGATTCCAAATGAGTCAGACAGGATAACAAGAACGAAAATAATCACTAAAAATTGCATTATAAAACATTTAAAATTGTCAACCCCTGCATTTAAGCCATAACAATCAATTAATTTAAAAGATTAAACAAAATTTGCCATTGGGCCCCTTTCATTTCTGTTTTTTCATCAATTAAACTCCCTATATTACGGGAATCGTCCACAATTACGGGAAAATGAAGAAAAGAACGATTGAAATTAAATACACATTTTATTGCCACTTTATCCATAAATGAGTACGAAATTTGAAAAAAGAAAAAAAAATGGAGACACACATTTTAAAAAAATTATATGGTTCTCTAAAATTTCTTACACAACTACGTATTACAATTTCAAATTTTACAAAGATCAAATATTTTTGGTGTTTATTTTTTCAAAAATTGAGTTTCTTTAGTTTTAGTTTAAGACAAAATAGTGTAACGCTTAGAAAATAATTATTTAGATTAATGAGATTACACAATAAGATTCATACATTTAAAAACTAATAACACAATAAATGTTGGGAGTATATTGGAGATTTGTTTTGGTCCAACGGTAATGAACAAATTGAACGATAGGGTACAGATTGGAAAGGGGTAATTCAAGATGGTGGATCAAAAATTCAAGATGGCTGACGAATTCAAAATGGCCGTCAGTTCAAAATGGCGCCCAACTGGTGGAGATTTGTTTTGATCCAACGATATAAGAATTGAACGACAGGGTACAGGCAGGAAAAGGGTGGTTCAAGATGATGGATCAAAAATTCAAGATGGTGGGTCAAAAATTCAAGATGGCTGACAAATTCAAAATGGCGCCCAATTGGTGGAGATTGGTTTTGGTCCGAAGGTATAAAAAGGATTGAATATTCACTTTGTTTTTATGATATCAAGGATGTTGTATTTGAGAGGGATATTGTTGAATGAAGACATTTTAACATTTAAAAGTTATTGCGTCTGCTTTTTATAAGTCTATATGAGCAAGTAGATAATCTTGATTGCTTTTTTTAGGTTGAAGAGTGCGATTGTTTCTCGTCGTTTGGTCTGTTTCGAGTTACGTTGACGACGTTTGTTGTTCACAGACCGGCGAGGATGATGTCAGACGTGGGTTTTCGAATGACGATTTCCTCGTCGGCGAAGGGGTTGTTGCCACGTTTCTTCGGTGAGACGAGAGCCTGGAAATGGAAACACGATTTAGAATATCGTCAATATGTTTTCAAATTGAGATAACCTATTGTGCAGGGTAGCAAAATGTTTGTGGGTCTTTCACATTCATGTCACTGATTATATTACGGTCAAATTTCAACTAAATTTGTTTTTGTAAGTGTTTTGAAATTGTCTCCTATGTGGATGTGCGTGTTCCATGGAAAAGTGTGTAAAATTTGTGCGTAAAGGACACAGGAGAAAATATCAAAGTCCGAATTTCTCACTCCCTACAGCTGTCACTAACCAGAGGTGTACAACTTCCATCGTCACTACTCAGCGAAATATTTATTGGGGCTGTTATATCCACTTACACTATGAAAGACCCCATCTACAATGGATATCCGCCTCAGGAACAAAAATTGGATCAAATCAAGTAGCCTTATCAGCCCATTATTTCAGTGTCACGCGGTTTTTCCTCACTCCTACAATGTTTTGAAAAGTAGCCCCCAACAGGCAGGAAAGGTTGTTTATGAAGTTGCTATTTTGTTGACATCCCTTATTCAAGATGGTCCCAACGCTGGTGGTTGGATTTTGCCTGGACCTTCCCAGTCAGTTCTACCGGGAAAACCATCCCTAGAGGCAGCAGTGTGGGTTTTTTTAACTCTCACTCCCTACTCCAGTAACATTCTGACTGTGGCAAGTGAAACTTGATCGCACTTGTTGACAATTAGTGTAGTTGTTGGAAGTTCGTTGACAACTTTGGTTCAACCAGTTTCAATTAATTTGTGGCCTGTAAAGGCGGTGAAGAGCTATAACCTCACTCCCTATTCTCTCACGCCCTACAATATCCAGCCAATAGCCCCTTAAATTATAGGGAGTGAGATCTGCTTGTAGCAATGGAAGATTTTGGCAAGGAAACCTTAGTATTTACTGCAGCTAAAATTAAGCTAATTTGTGCTGTTCCACTAAGCTAAATTGAAAGAGTTGAGCGGGCGATTTCCATGGAGTGTTGCAGGCTCGATAGAAAATGCAATTGTGGAGGCACAGAGGTGACAGAGAAGGTTACAAAGGTATGAAGGTGACTTTCATCGATCTCTATCCTCATTTCGTTTATATCTATTCGAAAAGTTGGTTCTTGCATGGAAACTAAGTGTCTTTTTTTAAACATTTTGCTTCCGAGTCTACCAAGGTAGCGGAAGCATTGTTTTCACTTTCATGTGAACATTTTTTTGTCTCCACAATCAAAAATTCCACTCGCATTTTGCGTTTTAAACCTTTCTGAACAATTTTGGTTCCGTGTCTGTCTGTGTGTCTGTCTGTCTGCAAATCCTTGAAACGGGCAAAACTACACGAAGTTATAGTTCGATTTTGATGGAATTTTCAGGGATTGTGCGGGTTAAGGTGTAGATGGTCCCCTATGAGTTTCATGATCCCCGGATCAATAGTAGCCTCTGCGCATGCGCAAACGTGAAATCCTTGTTACGCGCATAACTCCGGGAGTTTTGACCAATTTCGATGACATTTTCAGGGATTGTTCGGTTGGGGTGTAGATGGTCCCTTATAGGTTTCATGACCTCCGGATCAATAGTGGCCTCTGCGCGTGCGCAAACGTGAAATCCTTGTTTCGCGCATAACTCCGGGAGTTCTTGACCAATTTTGATGAAATTTTCAGGGATTGTTCGGGTTGGGATGTAGATGGTCCCCTATAGGTTTCATGACCCCCGGATCAATAGTGGCTCTCTGCATGCGCAAACGTGAAATCCTTGTTACGCGCATAACTCCGGGAGTTCTTGACCGATTTCGATGAAATTTTCAGGGATTGTTCGGCCTTTTTAGGTATATTTTATAGTTTGTTCAATAGTTGAACATGCCTACCTTAATTTTCTCAAGTTATGCTCCTGCATAACAATAAATTTACCCTAATTCAATATTTACTTCCCCTAATTGAACGAAGTTCTTTAGTCAATAATAATTGTCAATGATCTATACAGTCATGTTATGGATACGAGGAAGCTATGTGCCACACCCACTTGGCAGACGTTTTTGCTTCCGAGTCTACTAAAGTAGCGGAAGCATTGTTTTCACTTTCGGAATGTGAAAATTTTTTTGTCTCCAAAATCAAAAATTCCACTCGCATTTTGCGTTTTAGACCTTTCTCAACAATTTTGGTTCCGTGCCTGTCTGTGTGTCTGTCTGTCTGCAAATCCTTGTTACGGGCAAAACTACACGAAGTTATAGTCCGATTTTGATGAAATTTTCAGGGATTGTTCGGTTTGATGTGTAGATCGTCCCCTATGAGTTTCATGACACCCGGATCAATAGTAGCCTCTGCGCATGCGCAAACGTGAAATCCTTGTTACGCGCATAACTCCGGGAGTTTTTGACCAATTTCGATGAAATTTTCAGCGATTGTTCGGTTTGATGTGTAGATGGTCCCCTATAGGTTTCATGACCCCCGGATCAATAGTAGCCTCTGCGCATGCGCAAACGTGAAATCCTTTTTATGCGCATAACTCCAGGAGTTCTAGACCAATTTCGATGAAATATCCAGGGATTGTTCGGTTTGATGTGTAGATGGTCCCCTATAGGTTTCATGACTCCCGGATCAATAGTAGCCTCTGCGCATGCGAAAACGTGAAATCCTTGTTACGCGCATAACTCTGGGAGTTCCTGACCAATTTCGATGAAATTTTCAGGGATTGTTCGGTTTGATGTGTAAATGGTCCCCTATGAGTTTCATTACCCCCGGATCAATAGTAGCCTCTGCGCATGCGCAAACGTGAAATCTTTGTTACTCGCATAACTCCGGGAGTTCTTGACTGATTTTGATGAAATTTTCAGGGATTGTTCGGACTTTTTAGGTATATTTTATAGTTTGTTCAATAGTTGAACATGCCTACCTTTATTTTCTCAAGTTATGCTCCTCCACAACAATAAATTTACCCTAATTGAACGAAGTTCTTTAGTCAATAATAATTTTCAATGATCTATACAGTCATGTTATGAATACGAGGAAGCTATGTGCCACACCCACTTGGCAGACGTTTTTCGAATCGTTGCCATTAAGTTGACGTTTGATTTCAGAGCCTTCGAATCGCCCGAACGGTTTCAAGACCCCGAGACACTCACCCCGTCCAAAATGTGGACGATGCCGTCGGAAGCGATGACGTCGCAAGTGTCGACGCGGACTCCGCCGAAAGTGACGTCGCTCGAGCGCCTGTTGGTGGGAAGTGCGGAGCCGCTCATCGTCCTCACCGTCGACACGAAAGGCCAACTTGACGGTCCGACGTTGGAGCAACAGAGAGCGTCTGCGAAACAAAGTCAATCACATCGGTGAGTTAGAAATTTGTATGGTACAACTGTAGTAAACATCTTGCAACTTTTCTTTAATAATTTATAAATGGTTTTGTGGTTTATAGATCACTAACTGCATCCACTACACATCACACTACACTTAAGCTGGATTCACATCCACCTAGCACGACCAGAAATAGGGATAGGGGAACATGCACTAGTAACACAACTCCTCCCCCCACCTTATGCAACAGAATGGAGGTAGTAGCGCAGCCTACCGACCAACTGACCAAGTATTCAAGTGATAACAATCCTCCTTCTCATTTCCCCATCGTTATCTGGTTTTTGTTTCCATCCGACTTTTTGCATTCGACCTATCGCACTCTACCTAGTTCAATTTATTTTTCAATTATTTTCAAGTTTATGAACCGCTTTCGTCTTTGTATTCTCCCAACTCAAGAAAGAGGTAGGTTCGCAACTGACTGATGGAAAGATTTTTCCAAACACCTGTCACAGAGCAAAAAATAAAAATAATAATAAAAAAAAAACACCGTCAAGTTTTGGAACCATTCAAATTTTTAAATAATTTAGAACACTGGGTGCCGGCAGCTGCCTTAAAACGTGTTATAATTGCGTTGAGGATGCTAAAGAAAGAGGGGTTTTTGAAAAACTAAATGTTTTTTTTTTGGAGTAATCGTAATTATTTTTCGATTGGGCCGAAACTCATCCTTTCTTTTGCTCAGACGAGTTTTTTGGCATAAGAACGAAATTTGTTTCTTGAAAACGACTTGAGTCATTGTGGTAAATGATGCATATATCATATAAACTTGAAATTACAATAATAAGAGAACGAGTTTTTATTTTGACAAAATAAAGGAAAGAATACCGACTTAGGTAACTTATGGTACTACGAAAAACACCTAGTTTTATTTCAACAAAATCAGGGAACGAGTAGATAACGACTTAGATAATTTATGATATTATGGAAGATAGCTTTTATTTTAACGAAATAAAGGAACAAATACTGATTTACGTAACAGAAAAAAAAAAAAAACTGAAAAATCTACGTTACACCTCAATGAAAATAATTGCACTATACAAATCAAATTCGAATTATTACAGCGAAAACGAATCACAATAGAAAAAATACAGAACTGTTATCAGTAATGAGAAAGGAAGCGAGGTATAGGGCGAGTGGCCGCTTCTGGTAGCTGCTCGTTCGGTGGAAAGGTGGGCGGAGGAGTTGTGTATCTAGTGTCATGTGATAGGGGAAGTAGTGAAAAAGTAGTGGAGGGGAATCGTGGAAGTTGGGACCCATCTACCATCAACCAAGCTCCTTCCAATTCTGCTCTGTCTCCGTATTTCTATATTCCTTTACAGATGTGTCCCATAGCTGCGGTATTTCGTTATTCATTACGAAGCAAGTTAAGCCAAAACACACAATTTCTGAATGAAAAATTCTTGCATACAAGTCTGCAACGCATTAGGACATTTCATGTCTTTCTCCTCCCTCCTTCTTCCCTTCCATCTTCAAAACAAATGACACCTTATTAAAATTTAAAAAAAAAAAAAAAAAAAAAGTATATTTAGGATGTGTAGAATCCAAAAATCGTATTTCAAAAAATCCGGGTCCAAAACCTCAACATTTTTTCATTGGAAAATGGACATTACTTTCATTGAAAAAATATACATTAGGTATTTAAAACACTGTCGAAAAAAGTTAAAAAGGGCACTGCTTCTGTGGGGGAAAAAAGAAGTGCTGAAGTGTGAAACTATGAGTTAAAATTAATTTGCGAAATATTTTTGAGTTTCCTGCAAAATTCGCTCAAGTGGATATAGTAGGGTAAGGTGCTGTACCTTGAGCCACTTTTTGCATTTTGATTCTTCCTGGAGGTAAATTATGGCCCGATCAATTCGGTTTCGGTCTCAATCAGTCCAGAAACAAGTTGGCTTCAGAAACCAATTTTCATAATATTTAAATCAGCATTCATCTGTACATAATACCCAATTTCCCCAAAACCCTCCAAACTGGCTCGTGGTACAAACATGGTTGTACCTGGAGCCAACTGTGGATGTACCTTGAGCCACATATACGATTAGTAGTAATTCGAGCAGTTTCTCAGGTTCAGCAGGAAAGTTAAACGTGACTTACTAAAAACCTTTTTCTTTACTATTAAATGTCATTCATTTCAGGTGAGATCTCACTAAAACTTGGGAAAAATTTTAATATAATAATTAGGACTGAACTAATTTGAAAAGCTGTCTTGAAATATTGACTCAGTTTTTCGATTGACTTAGATAGGATGTCATTCATTTGAGGTGAGATTTGACTAAAACTTAGGAAAAATATTAATATAATCATTATGGACTGAACTAGGTATGATATTTTGAAAAGCTCAGTCTTGAAATATTGACTTAGGTCTACCAATTGACTTAGGTAGAATGAACATTTCAATGAAATCAGGATGCTCAGAGATCGAAAAAAAAGGAGGAAGTGCCTTAAAATGTCAGGCTGAGTTCATTGGAAGGAACCTTAATTTTCTTAAATCACTTGTTGAGATCGAGTTCGGCCCTACATCACATGCATTCCGTTGAATGAAAGTCCAAAAGTAATTTCTCCCCTCCTACTAATGCCTTTTGATGTTCAGTTTACTCTGAGGCATCTGCAATATACAGATTCAAACCATAAAACTCCTATCACCATCAACTCACCTCCAAACAAAGCTATGTTATATGGCTCATGGTACAAACACAAAAGTGGCTCTAGGTACAAACGAGTATATCATGAAAAACAGCCTGGATGACCAAATGTCAATGTTTTGAAGGAGAGTTACTGGATTAAATTTTAAATATTATACTACACTACAGAGATCAGGATTAATCACCTTAAATTTGTTCTTACTTTGGTGGTAATCACTTCCTCAGCTGCCTCAGAAAATTACATCACACATAACCTTCCAATTGGATAATAGTCTCGCCATCAGCTGTGGAATTGTATTCACACTTTTTTGGTGATGTGTGGGCTCGTGGATTATGGGAAAATAATATTTTCCTCCTTACTCCAAACTCAGAAGTTACGGGTGGCTCCAAGTGCAAGCATGTGCAAGGTACAGCACCTTACCCTACTACACTTGCGGATGATAATTTGTTATGTAGAATTTTGTTGTTGTAAACTTACCTGACAGGATGTGAGCGCGGAGGAAGGAATCCGCGGCTTCGGGGTCGGTGGCGATTTTGACCAAAGTTTCGTCTTTGAGGTTCTTGAAAGCATCGTTGGATGGAGCCAGGAGCGTGATAGTGCCCAGGTCACCGTTCTTCAGCTGTTCCGCCAGTTTGGTGTTCTGGAAAAATACAAATACAACGTATTGATGAGTAGAGAAGAGAGAGTGAGAAATCACTAAACCTTTCCAAGTTAGGTTTTATCGCTTAGAACTCGGCTAATAATGAAAATGATAAAATCAACCTGGAAACAGAAATACTTCAGGAGTGAAGCGCATGGGAATTTTAGTGAGCGACTTCTTGAAATTAGTAACTTCTGGATTCATATCAGTAGGGGTGTTGGAACGAGTTGAACGTATCCACCTGGCATCATACACTTGCATTGAGAATAGTAGCCGTCCAAGGATGCCTATCAAATAGAATCAGAGGCTGCCATATTGCACTTACAAACCACAAGTAGATGGCTCAATATTGGAGAACATGTCCACAGTAAACTACTCGTAATAGCGGTGGAACCCGACACCAAAGGTCTATTGGAGAATATCACCACAGAAAGTTTCCACCAGATCTACCCGATACAAATTCAGTATCTGTGAACACCTAAGAAGTATTTCCATCAAGTTCATGTTCATCTGTATGAATTCTATTGGCAGTTTGTTGGGCCAATCAGTACGCCTCATTCCTGAAGTTGTCTGTGATTGGTGGAAGTGCGATTATGAGTATATTGGATAGGCGTACAGGGCGCTTCCTCATCGTTGAGACCCATTTAGTCTTTCTAACAAGTTGATGACTTGATTCGAGTTCTCCAGAATCCAACAAATCCGCCAATTCACTGAGGTTTTCGACATCCCATATCTGCAGCAAAATTTTGCTTCATAATTTGCTAAGCTAGGTTCCGCAACTGTCCTGGCCCCACTAGATCTCCACAATCCTCCAAATCTGGGCATTTACTTGGATTCTTCAGATTCCAGTATCTGCAGAGATATTCTACGGGCAGGACAGCGTATTTTACTTCAACACATCAACAGGTGATGTAGGTACGCTTATCATTCGTCAGCTATGCTTCAAATATCCTAGTCCCATGAGGTCTCCAGAATCCTTCAAATCCACCAATTCACTGAGGTTTTCGGCATCCCATATCTGCAGCAAAATTTTGCTCCATAATTTGCTAAGCTAGGTTCCGCAACTGTCCTGGCCCCACTAGATCTCCACAATCCTCCAAATCTGGGCATTTACTTGGAGTCTCGAGATTCCCGTATCTGCAGAGATATTCTACAGGCAGGACAGCATATTTCACTTCAAAGCCTCAACGAATGTTGCGAGTACTTTAATTTGCCACCCGCTTTCCAACTGCCTTGGGCCCCACAATGTCTCCAGAATCCTCAATTTCCATTGATTTACTGGGGTCTTCAGCACCTCGTATCTGCAGAGATATTCTACAGGCAGGACAGCATATTTTACTTCAACACATCAACAGATGATGTAGGTACGCTTATCATTTGTCAGCTATGCCTCAACTATCCTAGTTCCAATGAGGTCTCCAGAATCCTTCAAATCCACCAATTCACTGAGGTCCTTAGCATCCCATATCCGTAGCAATACTTAACAGACAGGTCAATGCATTTTACTCCATAATTCGCCAAGCTAGGTTCCGCAACTGCCCTGGCCCCACTAGATCTCCACAATCCTCCAAATCTGCCCATTTACCTGGAGTCTACAGATTCCCGTATCTGCAGAGATATTCTGTGGGCAGGATAGCGTATTTTTCTTCGAAACCTCAACAAATATGTGAGTACTCTAATTTGCCAAATGCGTTCCAACTGCCTTGGGCCCCACAATGTCTCCAGAATCCTCAATTTCCACTGATTTACTGGGGTCTTCAGCACCTCGTATCTGCAGAGATATTCTACGGGCAGGACAGCGTATTTTACTTCAACACATCAACAGATGATGTAAGTACGCTTATCATTCGTCAGCTATGCCTCAACTATCCTATTCCAATGAGGTCTCCAGAATCCTTCAAACCCTCCAATTCACTGAGGTCTTTGGAATCCCATATTCGCAGCAATACTTAACAGACAGGTCAATGCATTTTACTCCATAATTCGCCAAGCTAGGTTCCGCAACTGCCCTGGCCCCACTAGATCTCCACAATCCTCCAAATCTGCCCATTTACCTGGAGTCTACAGATTCCCGTATCTGCAGAGATATTCTACAGGCAGGACAGCATATTTTACTTCAACCTCAACCGAGTACTTTAATTTGCCACCTGCGTTCCAACTGCCTTGGGCCCCACAATGTCTCCAGAATCCTCAATTTCCACTGATTTACTGGGGTCTTCAGCACCTCGTATCTGCAAAGATATTCTACAGGCAGGACAGCATATTTTACTTCAACACATCAACAGACGATGTAAGTACGCTTATCATTCGTCAGCTACGCTTCAACTATCCTAGTCCCATGAGTTCTCAAGAATCCTTCAAATCCTCCAAATTCACTGAGGTCCTTAGCATCCCATATCCGGAGCAATACTTAACAGACAGGTCAATGCATTTTACTCCATAATTCGCCAAGCTCGGTTCCACAACTGTCCTGGCCCCACTAGATCTCCACAATCCTCCAAATCTGCCCATTTACCTGGAGTCTACAGATTCCCGTATCTGCAGAGATATTCTACAGGCAGGACAGCGGATTTTACTTCAAAACCTCAACGAATATTGTGAGTACTTAATAATTGGCCACCCGCATTCCAACCACCCTGACCCCACAATGTCTCCAGAATCCTCAAAGTCCACTGATTTACTGGGGTCTTCAGCACCTCGTATCTGCAGAGATATTCTACAGGCAGGACAGCGTATTTTACTTCAGCACATCAACAGATGATGCAGGTACGCTTATCATTCGTCAGCTAAGCTTCAACTATCCTAGTCCCATGAGTTCTCCAGAATCCTTCAAATCCACCAATTCACTGAGGTTTTCGACATCCCATATCTGCAGCAAAATTTTGCTTCATAATTTGCAAAGCTAGGTTCCGTAGCTGTCCTGGCCCCACTAGATCTCCACAATCCTCCAAATCTGCTCATTTACCTGGAGTCTGCAGATTCAGGTATCTGCAGAGATATTCTATGAGCCGGACAGCGTATTTTACTTCAATACCTCAACGAATGTTGCGAGTACTTCAATTTGCCACCTGCTTTCCAACTGCCTTGGGCCCCACAATGTCTCCAGAATCCTCAATTTCCACTGATTTACTGGGGTCTTCAGCACCTCGTATCTGCAAAGATATTCTACAGGCAGGACAGCATATTTCACTTCAACACATCATGATGATGTAAGTACGCTTATCATTTGTCAGCTACGCTTCAACTATCCTAGTCCCATGAGTTCTTGAGAATCCTTCAAATCCACCAATTCAGTGTGGTCCTTAGCATCCCATATCCGCAGCAAAACTTTACGGACAGGGCAATATATTTTACTTCAGAATTCGCCAAGCTAGGTTCCGCAACTGCCCTGGCCCCACTAGATCTCCACAATCCTCCAAATCTGGGCATTTACTTGGATTCTTCAGATTCCAGTATCTGCAGAGATATTCTACAGGCAGGACAGCATATTTTACTTCAATACCTCAACGAATGTTGCGAGTACTTTAATTTGCCACCCGCTTTCCAACTGCCTTGGGCCCCACAATGTCTCCAGAATCCTCAATTTCCACGAATTTACTGGGGTCTTCAGCACCTCGTATCTGCAGAGATATTCTACAGGCAGGACAGCGTATTTTACTTCAACACATCAACAGATGATGTAAGTAGGCTTATCATTCGTCAGCTATGCTTCAACTATCCTATTCCCAGGAGGTCTCCAGAATCCTTCAAATCCACCAATTCACTGAGGTCTTTGGAATCCCATATTTGCAGCAATACTTAACAGACAGGTTAATGCATGTTACTTAATAATTCACCAGTTAGGTTCCAACTGTCCAGGCGCTGCTAGATCTCCAGAATTCTCCAAATCTACCGATTTATTGGGGTCTGCAGCATCCTTTACCCTCAGTGGTATTCCACAGTCAGGACAATATCTACAGTACATCAATCCATGTGGACAGGCAGAAGTATGGTTGGAGCCCTCACTGGAGGTCTTTTTGAACAGTACAGGTTGTGAAGGAAAGATTCTATCCAGCAGTAGTAAAACACTAGGTTTCCAGTTTCATAATGGCATTTGAGATCAATCGCATCGCAATCATACGATCATCAGCACTTGACAACAGCATAATCACCCATACATGACTTATGCCGTATTATGCTGCCAATTGTTGGGAAAGAGATTCAAAACACAACTCACCTTGAGGGCGTCCTTCAGGAAAGTGAATCTCGAGTCATTTTCAATGAGTTCCAGTACCGTGGAGTTAGCTGGAGTCAACGGCCTGGACACCTCGTGGGCGTAACCTGAAAAACGGAATCGATAATTGAATAACTTCATTGACATAATGCGGAATTAAGTTCTTCGAAAAAATAATAGGGCAAGGGTATTAATGGTTCAACTGGGGATAAGTACACCTTGTTAACCACAGCACAACATGAATTCTTGCCAAAAGGTCAAACGATCAATATAGATTACTATCTACAATTTCAACGCTGTTTGTAAGAAGCAGTGCTAATAAAACGTCCAGATTTGTGGCAAAACAATTCACGGCTTTTACGATACAAAAATACACCTGCTCTTACACGATGATGTTGGCATATCAATTTTTGCCAACAGATTGTGTATCAACTACAGAAGTTCATGTACTTCATGTAGGGGTTGTACAGATTATTTATATTTCGCAAGAATTCCATGAATGGAATCATTCTCCTTAAGTTGAACGTAGTCGAAATAGTAGAACACCGTCATAATTTTTTTGTAATGCCAGTGATGTTTGGAGAAAAACGATTTTCTAAACACTGCTATAGATTTATCGTGGGGGTTCTCACCTCTTTTGTGACACCCGAATTCCATGGTTTACCGCATGTCACCTTGGCGGATTCGGAGACTCATTATTTCATTGCACACAGAACAATTAGGGGTTCGGATAACGAGCCCCTCATCTTGGAAAAACTCTATCGCACATTGATCATTTTCAAAATATCATTAAGTTCTTCCAACCTCTGAAGGTGTTTACCTTGGGGCATAGGAAGACCGATAACATTTCTCTTGTTTCATCCTGTATGGAAAGAGCCCGAGTCGCTTCTCGGCTTTTGAACTCCAGCTTGAATGATGTGTGTGCTTCAATGTGATTCAGGGTATAGGTACCTACCGTAGTACCCGAATCAACCTATCAAGACAGTTGAACGATCGGCGGGCTATAAAATTCGTCAATAAAAAGTGGGGGGCAGTACTAAAGTTTTTGACTGGGGAAATTCTTTATAACTGCCCCCCCCCCCAACTTTTTTTGGATTCAATAAACCCCATTTTCGCTTAACTTTTACCGAAGCACCAAGGTGATTAAAGTTCGATTTCCGACGTTTCTAAAAACCCCCACCAACTTGGAGAAATGCAATGTTTTAGCAGAGCTACGGTGTTCTGAAAGTGGGGGGCAATAGTAAAGAACACCCCGAAAACAGATTGAAAAAACTATATGGAAGTTGATTAGGAGTCACTAAATGATGTCAACGTTAACTCCAACTTGCGCAAATCTGATATGACAGCGAAACGTAGGCTCAATCGTTCCAGTGGAGGGATTCTGGCTCTACACGACCGAAAAAGGCTCGCAAACGCTTTCAAACGTACGGATTTGCAGAAAAACAATTCTTGGCTTTTGCATCATACTTTTTTTTTGCGCATCGTCGCTTATTGTTATGGATATGGTTAGTTGCCGCTTCCCGATTTTAGAATCCGACGTTTTCAAGCGTCTGGGGCATCTTCTGAGCGTGGCGGAGCATCATTACCGCATCCACCTCAATGGAAGGGGCAACCTCACATGGTAGCAGAGCGTGGTTAACGACCACTGGGCCTTTCAATATCAACTGTCTTGACGCCCCTAATTACTCACTTTTCCCCATTGGGTGAATGCTATTATTTAAAACCCCTTTAATAATCACCATATCATATTTATTGCGAGCCCTGGGAGTGTGATGGATATGGTTAGTTGGCATCTTCCCGATTTTAGATTCTCTTGGGAGATGAATCAGTCGTATTCAAGAATCTGGATCCAGACGTGGCCCCTTGTGACCATTTTTTTTCTTCATAAATTAACAAAAACCTCTAAAAAAACCTCGTTTCATGAGCATAGATGACATTAAAAGCGTCATTAAAAGCTAAAAAGAGCTCAAAGCTGAACCCAAAGATCGAGTTTCTACTAAACGCTGGCGTAAGTATTTTTATATCTAGCGGGGAACATCGATGTATATAATAAAACTAAATATTTTTTCTT
>JAVIWC010000400.1:0-17295 GCA_031894815.1 Creontiades dilutus
TCAGCACCCCGAAAAACCCCTTAGAGAGTAGGTTTGAAAGCGATTAAACAGAGTTTATTTTTGAGCAATTTTGATGAAAAAACGCGAAAATAACCATGAAGGAAGCGTTTTATCGAAAAAAGGACTTCAGATTCGTGTTCAGCACCCCGAAAAACCCCTTAGAGAGTAGGTTTGAAAGCGATTAAACAGAGTTTATTTTTGAGCAATTTTGATGAAAAAACGCGAAAATAACCATGAAGGAAGCGTTTTATCGAAAAAAGGACTTCAGATTCGTGTTCAGCACCCCGAAAACCCCTTAGAGAGTAGGTTTGAAAGCGATTAAACAGAGTTTATTTTTGAGCAATTTTGATGAAAAAACGCGAAAATAACCATGAAGGAAGCGTTTTATCGAAAAAAGGACTTCAGATTCGTGTTCAGCACCCCGAAAAACCCCTTAGAGAGTAGGTTTGAAAGCGATTAAACAGAGTTTATTTTTGAGCAATTTTGATGAAAAAACGCGATGAAAAAACGCAAAAATAACTATGAAGGAAGCGTTTTATCGAAAAAAGGACTTCAGATTCGTGTTCAGCACCCCGAAAAACCCCTTAGAGAGTAGGTTTGAAAGCGATTAAACAGAGTTTATTTTTGAGCAATTTTGATGAAAAAACGCGAAAATAACCATGAAGGAAGCGTTTTATCGAAAAAAGGACTTCAGATTCGTGTTCAGCACCCCGAAAACCCCTTAGAGAGTAGGTTTGAAAGCGATTAAACAGAGTTTATTTTTGAGCAATTTTGATGAAAAAACGCGAAAATAACCATGAAGGAAGCGTTTTATCGAAAAAAGGACTTCAGATTCGTGTTCAGCACCCCGAAAAACCCCTTAGAGAGTAGGTTTGAAAGCGATTAAACAGAGTTTATTTTTGAGCAATTTTGATGAAAAAACGCGAAAATAACCATGAAGGAAGCGTTTTATCGAAAAAAGGACTTCAGATTCGTGTTCAGCACCCCGAAAAACCCCTTAGAGAGTAGGTTTGAAAGCGATTAAACAGAGTTTATTTTTGAGCAATTTTGATGAAAAAACGCGAAAATAACCATGAAGGAAGCGTTTTATCGAAAAAAGGACTTCAGATTCGTGTTCGAAAAAAGGACTTCAGCACCCCGAAAAACCCCTTAGAGAGTAGGTTTGAAAGCGATTAAACAGAGTTTATTTTTGAGCAATTTTGATGAAAAAACGCGAAAATAACCATGAAGGAAGCGTTTTATCGAAAAAAGGACTTCAGATTCGTGTTCAGCACCCCGAAAACCCCTTAGAGAGTAGGTTTGAAAGCGATTAAACAGAGTTTATTTTTGAGCAATTTTGATGAAAAAACGCGAAAATAACCATGAAGGAAGCGTTTTATCGAAAAAAGGACTTCAGATTCGTGTTCAGCACCCCGAAAAACCCCTTAGAGAGTAGGTTTGAAAGCGATTAAACAGAGTTTATTTTTGAGCAATTTTGATGAAAAAACGCGAAAATAACCATGAAGGAAGCGTTTTATCGAAAAAAGGACTTCAGATTCGTGTTCAGCACCCCGAAAAACCCCTTAGAGAGTAGGTTTGAAAGCGATTAAACAGAGTTTATTTTTGAGCAATTTTGATGAAAAAACGCGAAAATAACCATGAAGGAAGCGTTTTATCGAAAAAAGGACTTCAGATTCGTGTTCAGCACCCCGAAAACCCCTTAGAGAGTAGGTTTGAAAGCGATTAAACAGAGTTTATTTTTGAGCAATTTTGATGAAAAAACGCGAAAATAACCATGAAGGAAGCGTTTTATCGAAAAAAGGACTTCAGATTCGTGTTCAGCACCCCGAAAAACCCCTTAGAGAGTAGGTTTGAAAGCGATTAAACAGAGTTTATTTTTGAGCAATTTTGATGAAAAAACGCGAAAATAACCATGAAGGAAGCGTTTTATCGAAAAAAGGACTTCAGATTCGTGTTCAGCACCCCGAAAAACCCCTTAGAGAGTAGGTTTGAAAGCGATTAAACAGAGTTTATTTTTGAGCAATTTTGATGAAAAAACGCGAAAATAACCATGAAGGAAGCGTTTTATCGAAAAAAGGACTTCAGATTCGTGTTCAGCACCCCGAAAAACCCCTTAGAGAGTAGGTTTGAAAGCGATTAAACAGAGTTTATTTTTGAGCAATTTTGATGAAAAAACGCGAAAATAACCATGAAGGAAGCGTTTTATCGAAAAAAGGACTTCAGATTCGTGTTCAGCACCCCGAAAACCCCTTAGAGAGTAGGTTTGAAAGCGATTAAACAGAGTTTATTTTTGAGCAATTTTGATGAAAAAACGCGAAAATAACCATGAAGGAAGCGTTTTATCGAAAAAAGGACTTCAGATTCGTGTTCAGCACCCCGAAAAACCCCTTAGAGAGTAGGTTTGAAAGCGATTAAACAGAGTTTATTTTTGAGCAATTTTGATGAAAAAACGCGAAAATAACCATGAAGGAAGCGTTTTATCGAAAAAAGGACTTCAGATTCGTGTTCAGCACCCCGAAAACCCCTTAGAGAGTAGGTTTGAAAGCGATTAAACAGAGTTTATTTTTGAGCAATTTTGATGAAAAAACGCGAAAATAACCATGAAGGAAGCGTTTTATCGAAAAAAGGACTTCAGATTCGTGTTCAGCACCCCGAAAAACCCCTTAGAGAGTAGGTTTGAAAGCGATTAAACAGGAGTTTATTTTTGAGCAATTTTGATGAAAAAACGCGAAAATAACCATGAAGGAAGCGTTTTATCGAAAAAAGGACTTCAGATTCGTGTTCAGCACCCCGAAAAACCCCTTAGAGAGTAGGTTTGAAAGCGATTAAACAGAGTTTATTTTTGAGCAATTTTGATGAAAAAACGCGAAAATAACCATGAAGGAAGCGTTTTATCGAAAAAAGGACTTCAGATTCGTGTTCAGCACCCCGAAAAACCCCTTAGAGAGTAGGTTTGAAAGCGATTAAACAGAGTTTATTTTTGAGCAATTTTGATGAAAAAACGCGAAAATAACCATGAAGGAAGCGTTTTATCGAAAAAAGGACTTCAGATTCGTGTTCAGCACCCCGAAAAACCCCTTAGAGAGTAGGTTTGAAAGCGATTAAACAGAGTTTATTTTTGAGCAATTTTGATGAAAAAACGCGAAAATAACCATGAAGGAAGCGTTTTATCGAAAAAAGGACTTCAGATTCGTGTTCAGCACCCCGAAAAACCCCTTAGAGAGTAGGTTTGAAAGCGATTAAACAGAGTTTATTTTTGAGCAATTTTGATGAAAAAACGCGAAAATAACCATGAAGGAAGCGTTTTATCGAAAAAAGGACTTCAGATTCGTGTTCAGCACCCCGAAAACCCCTTAGAGAGTAGGTTTGAAAGCGATTAAACAGAGTTTATTTTTGAGCAATTTTGATGAAAAAACGCGAAAATAACCATGAAGGAAGCGTTTTATCGAAAAAAGGACTTCAGATTCGTGTTCAGCACCCCGAAAAACCCCTTAGAGAGTAGGTTTGAAAGCGATTAAACAGAGTTTATTTTTGAGCAATTTTGATGAAAAAACGCGAAAATAACCATGAAGGAAGCGTTTTATCGAAAAAAGGACTTCAGATTCGTGTTCAGCACCCCGAAAAACCCCTTAGAGAGTAGGTTTGAAAGCGATTAAACAGAGTTTATTTTTGAGCAATTTTGATGAAAAAACGCGAAAATAACCATGAAGGAAGCGTTTTATCGAAAAAAGGACTTCAGATTCGTGTTCAGCACCCCGAAAAACCCCTTAGAGAGTAGGTTTGAAAGCGATTAAACAGAGTTTATTTTTGAGCAATTTTGATGAAAAAACGCGAAAATAACCATGAAGGAAGCGTTTTATCGAAAAAAGGACTTCAGATTCGTGTTCAGCACCCCGAAAAACCCCTTAGAGAGTAGGTTTGAAAGCGATTAAACAGAGTTTATTTTTGAGCAATTTTGATGAAAAAACGCGAAAATAACCATGAAGGAAGCGTTTTATCGAAAAAAGGACTTCAGATTCGTGTTCAGCACCCCGAAAACCCCTTAGAGAGTAGGTTTGAAAGCGATTAAACAGAGTTTATTTTTGAGCAATTTTGATGAAAAAACGCGAAAATAACCATGAAGGAAGCGTTTTATCGAAAAAAGGACTTCAGATTCGTGTTCAGCACCCCGAAAAACCCCTTAGAGAGTAGGTTTGAAAGCGATTAAACAGAGTTTATTTTTGAGCAATTTTGATGAAAAAACGCGAAAATAACCATGAAGGAAGCGTTTTATCGAAAAAAGGACTTCAGATTCGTGTTCAGCACCCCGAAAAACCCCTTAGAGAGTAGGTTTGAAAGCGATTAAACAGAGTTTATTTTTGAGCAATTTTGATGAAAAAACGCGAAAATAACCATGAAGGAAGCGTTTTATCGAAAAAGGACTTCAGATTCGTGTTCAGCACCCCGAAAACCCCTTAGAGAGTAGGTTTGAAAGCGATTAAACAGAGTTTATTTTTGAGCAATTTTGATGAAAAAACGCGAAAATAACCATGAAGGAAGCGTTTTATCGAAAAAAGGACTTCAGATTCGTGTTCAGCACCCCGAAAAACCCCTTAGAGAGTAGGTTTGAAAGCGATTAAACAGAGTTTATTTTTGAGCAATTTTGATGAAAAAACGCGAAAATAACCATGAAGGAAGCGTTTTATCGAAAAAGGACTTCAGATTCGTGTTCAGCACCCCGAAAAACCCCTTAGAGAGTAGGTTTGAAAGCGATTAAACAGAGTTTATTTTTGAGCAATTTTGATGAAAAAACGCGAAAATAACCATGAAGGAAGCGTTTTATCGAAAAAAGGACTTCAGATTCGTGTTCAGCACCCCGAAAAACCCCTTAGAGAGTAGGTTTGAAAGCGATTAAACAGAGTTTATTTTTGAGCAATTTTGATGAAAAAACGCGAAAATAACCATGAAGGAAGCGTTATATCGAAAAAAGGACTTCAGATTCGTGTTCAGCACCCCGAAAAACCCCTTAGAGAGTAGGTTTGAAAGCGATTAAACAGAGTTTATTTTTGAGCAATTTTGATGAAAAAACGCGAAAATAACCATGAAGGAAGCGTTTTATCGAAAAAAGGACTTCAGATTCGTGTTCAGCACCCCGAAAAACCCCTTAGAGAGTAGGTTTGAAAGCGATTAAACAGAGTTAATTTTTGAGCAATTTTGATGAAAAAACGCGAAAATAACCATGAAGGAAGCGTTTTATCGAAAAAAGGACTTCAGATTCGTGTTCAGCACCCCGAAAAACCCCTTAGAGAGTAGGTTTGAAAGCGATTAAACAGAGTTTATTTTTGAGCAATTTTGATGAAAAAACGCAAAAATAACCATGAAGGAAGCGTTTTATCGAAAAAAGGACTTCAGATTCGTGTTCAGCACCCCGAAAAACCCCTTAGAGAGTAGGTTTGAAAGCGATTAAACAGAGTTTATTTTTGAGCAATTTTGATGAAAAAACGCGAAAATAACCATGAAGGAAGCGTTTTATCGAAAAAAGGACTTCAGATTCGTGTTCAGCACCCCGAAAAACCCCTTAGAGAGTAGGTTTGAAAGCGATTAAACAGAGTTAATTTTTGAGCAATTTTGATGAAAAAACGCGAAAATAACCATGAAGGAAGCGTTTTATCGAAAAAAGGACTTCAGATTCGTGTTCAGCACCCCGAAAAACCCCTTAGAGAGTAGGTTTGAAAGCGATTAAACAGAGTTTATTTTTGAGCAATTTTGATGAAAAAACGCGAAAATAACCATGAAGGAAGCGTTTTATCGAAAAAAGGACTTCAGATTCGTGTTCAGCACCCCGAAAAACCCCTTAGAGAGTAGGTTTGAAAGCGATTAAACAGAGTTAATTTTTGAGCAATTTTGATGAAAAAACGCGAAAATAACCATGAAGGAAGCGTTTTATCGAAAAAAGGACTTCAGATTCGTGTTCAGCACCCCGAAAAACCCCTTAGAGAGTAGGTTTGAAAGCGATTAAACAGAGTTAATTTTTGAGCAATTTTGATGAAAAAACGCGAAAATAACCATGAAGGAAGCGTTTTATCGAAAAAAGGACTTCAGATTCGTGTTCAGCACCCCGAAAAACCCCTTAGAGAGTAGGTTTGAAAGCGATTAAACAGAGTTTATTTTTGAGCAATTTTGATGAAAAAACGCGAAAATAACCATGAAGGAAGCGTTTTATCGAAAAAAGGACTTCAGATTCGTGTTCAGCACCCCGAAAACCCCTTAGAGAGTAGGTTTGAAAGCGATTAAACAGAGTTTATTTTTGAGCAATTTTGATGAAAAAACGCGAAAATAACCATGAAGGAAGCGTTATATCGAAAAAAGGACTTCAGATTCGTGTTCAGCACCCCGAAAAACCCCTTAGAGAGTAGGTTTGAAAGCGATTAAACAGAGTTTATTTTTGAGCAATTTTGATGAAAAAACGCGAAAATAACCATGAAGGAAGCGTTTTATCGAAAAAAGGACTTCAGATTCGTGTTCAGCACCCCGAAAACCCCTTAGAGAGTAGGTTTGAAAGCGATTAAACAGAGTTTATTTTTGAGCAATTTTGATGAAAAAACGCGAAAATAACCATGAAGGAAGCGTTTTATCGAAAAAAGGACTTCAGATTCGTGTTCAGCACCCCGAAAACCCCTTAGAGAGTAGGTTTGAAAGCGATTAAACAGAGTTTATTTTTGAGCAATTTTGATGAAAAAACGCGAAAATAACCATGAAGGAAGCGTTTTATCGAAAAAAGGACTTCAGATTCGTGTTCAGCACCCCGAAAAACCCCTTAGAGAGTAGGTTTGAAAGCGATTAAACAGAGTTTATTTTTGAGCAATTTTGATGAAAAAACGCGAAAATAACCATGAAGGAAGCGTTTTATCGAAAAAAGGACTTCAGATTCGTGTTCAGCACCCCGAAAAACCCCTTAGAGAGTAGGTTTGAAAGCGATTAAACAGAGTTTATTTTTGAGCAATTTTGATGAAAAAACGCGAAAATAACCATGAAGGAAGCGTTTTATCGAAAAAAGGACTTCAGATTCGTGTTCAGCACCCCGAAAACCCCTTAGAGAGTAGGTTTGAAAGCGATTAAACAGAGTTTATTTTTGAGCAATTTTGATGAAAAAACGCGAAAATAACCATGAAGGAAGCGTTTTATCGAAAAAAGGACTTCAGATTCGTGTTCAGCACCCCGAAAACCCCTTAGAGAGTAGGTTTGAAAGCGATTAAACAGAGTTTATTTTTGAGCAATTTTGATGAAAAAACGCGAAAATAACCATGAAGGAAGCGTTTTATCGAAAAAAGGACTTCAGATTCGTGTTCAGCACCCCGAAAAACCCCTTAGAGAGTAGGTTTGAAAGCGATTAAACAGAGTTTATTTTTGAGCAATTTTGATGAAAAAACGCGAAAATAACCATGAAGGAAGCGTTTTATCGAAAAAAGGACTTCAGATTCGTGTTCAGCACCCCGAAAACCCCTTAGAGAGTAGGTTTGAAAGCGATTAAACAGAGTTTATTTTTGAGCAATTTTGATGAAAAAACGCGAAAATAACCATGAAGGAAGCGTTTTATCGAAAAAAGGACTTCAGATTCGTGTTCAGCACCCCGAAAACCCCTTAGAGAGTAGGTTTGAAAGCGATTAAACAGAGTTTATTTTTGAGCAATTTTGATGAAAAAACGCGAAAATAACCATGAAGGAAGCGTTTTATCGAAAAAAGGACTTCAGATTCGTGTTCAGCACCCCGAAAAACCCCTTAGAGAGTAGGTTTGAAAGCGATTAAACAGAGTTTATTTTTGAGCAATTTTGATGAAAAAACGCGAAAATAACCATGAAGGAAGCGTTTTATCGAAAAAAGGACTTCAGATTCGTGTTCAGCACCCCGAAAACCCCTTAGAGAGTAGGTTTGAAAGCGATTAAACAGAGTTTATTTTTGAGCAATTTTGATGAAAAAACGCGAAAATAACCATGAAGGAAGCGTTTTATCGAAAAAAGGACTTCAGATTCGTGTTCAGCACCCCGAAAACCCCTTAGAGAGTAGGTTTGAAAGCGATTAAACAGAGTTTATTTTTGAGCAATTTTGATGAAAAAACGCGAAAATAACCATGAAGGAAGCGTTTTATCGAAAAAAGGACTTCAGATTCGTGTTCAGCACCCCGAAAAACCCCTTAGAGAGTAGGTTTGAAAGCGATTAAACAGAGTTTATTTTTGAGCAATTTTGATGAAAAAACGCGAAAATAACCATGAAGGAAGCGTTTTATCGAAAAAAGGACTTCAGATTCGTGTTCAGCACCCCGAAAAACCCCTTAGAGAGTAGGTTTGAAAGCGATTAAACAGAGTTTATTTTTGAGCAATTTTGATGAAAAAACGCGAAAATAACCATGAAGGAAGCGTTTTATCGAAAAAAGGACTTCAGATTCGTGTTCAGCACCCCGAAAACCCCTTAGAGAGTAGGTTTGAAAGCGATTAAACAGAGTTTATTTTTGAGCAATTTTGATGAAAAAACGCGAAAATAACCATGAAGGAAGCGTTTTATCGAAAAAAGGACTTCAGATTCGTGTTCAGCACCCCGAAAAACCCCTTAGAGAGTAGGTTTGAAAGCGATTAAACAGAGTTTATTTTTGAGCAATTTTGATGAAAAAACGCGAAAATAACCATGAAGGAAGCGTTTTATCGAAAAAAGGACTTCAGATTCGTGTTCAGCACCCGAAAAACCCCTTAGAGAGTAGGTTTGAAAGCGATTAAACAGAGTTTATTTTTGAGCAATTTTGATGAAAAAACGCGAAAATAACCATGAAGGAAGCGTTTTATCGAAAAAAGGACTTCAGATTCGTGTTCAGCACCCCGAAAAACCCCTTAGAGAGTAGGTTTGAAAGCGATTAAACAGAGTTTATTTTTGAGCAATTTTGATGAAAAAACGCGAAAATAACCATGAAGGAAGCGTTTTATCGAAAAAAGGACTTCAGATTCGTGTTCAGCACCCCGAAAACCCCTTAGAGAGTAGGTTTGAAAGCGATTAAACAGAGTTTATTTTTGAGCAATTTTGATGAAAAAACGCGAAAATAACCATGAAGGAAGCGTTTTATCGAAAAAAGGACTTCAGATTCGTGTTCAGCACCCCGAAAAACCCCTTAGAGAGTAGGTTTGAAAGCGATTAAACAGAGTTTATTTTTGAGCAATTTTGATGAAAAAACGCGAAAATAACCATGAAGGAAGCGTTTTATCGAAAAAAGGACTTCAGATTCGTGTTCAGCACCCCGAAAAACCCCTTAGAGAGTAGGTTTGAAAGCGATTAAACAGAGTTTATTTTTGAGCAATTTTGATGAAAAAACGCGAAAATAACCATGAAGGAAGCGTTTTATCGAAAAAAGGACTTCAGATTCGTGTTCAGCACCCCGAAAAACCCCTTAGAGAGTAGGTTTGAAAGCGATTAAACAGAGTTAATTTTTGAGCAATTTTGATGAAAAAACGCGAAAATAACCATGAAGGAAGCGTTTTATCGAAAAAAGGACTTCAGATTCGTGTTCAGCACCCCGAAAAACCCCTTAGAGAGTAGGTTTGAAAGCGATTAAACAGAGTTTATTTTTGAGCAATTTTGATGAAAAAACGCGAAAATAACCATGAAGGAAGCGTTTTATCGAAAAAAGGACTTCAGATTCGTGTTCAGCACCCCGAAAAACCCCTTAGAGAGTAGGTTTGAAAGCGATTAAACAGAGTTTATTTTTGAGCAATTTTGATGAAAAAACGCGAAAATAACCATGAAGGAAGCGTTTTATCGAAAAAAGGACTTCAGATTCGTGTTCAGCACCCCGAAAAACCCCTTAGAGAGTAGGTTTGAAAGCGATTAAACAGAGTTTATTTTTGAGCAATTTTGATGAAAAAACGCGAAAATAACCATGAAGGAAGCGTTTTATCGAAAAAAGGACTTCAGATTCGTGTTCAGCACCCCGAAAAACCCCTTAGAGAGTAGGTTTGAAAGCGATTAAACAGAGTTTATTTTTGAGCAATTTTGATGAAAAAACGCGAAAATAACCATGAAGGAAGCGTTTTATCGAAAAAAGGACTTCAGATTCGTGTTCAGCACCCCGAAAAACCCCTTAGAGAGTAGGTTTGAAAGCGATTAAACAGAGTTTATTTTTGAGCAATTTTGATGAAAAAACGCGAAAATAACCATGAAGGAAGCGTTTTATCGAAAAAAGGACTTCAGATTCGTGTTCAGCACCCCGAAAAACCCCTTAGAGAGTAGGTTTGAAAGCGATTAAACAGAGTTTATTTTTGAGCAATTTTGATGAAAAAACGCGAAAATAACCATGAAGGAAGCGTTTTATCGAAAAAAGGACTTCAGATTCGTGTTCAGCACCCCGAAAAACCCCTTAGAGAGTAGGTTTGAAAGCGATTAAACAGAGTTTATTTTTGAGCAATTTTGATGAAAAAACGCGAAAATAACCATGAAGGAAGCGTTTTATCGAAAAAAGGACTTCAGATTCGTGTTCAGCACCCCGAAAAACCCCTTAGAGAGTAGGTTTGAAAGCGATTAAACAGAGTTTATTTTTGAGCAATTTTGATGAAAAAACGCGAAAATAACCATGAAGGAAGCGTTTTATCGAAAAAAGGACTTCAGATTCGTGTTCAGCACCCCGAAAAACCCCTTAGAGAGTAGGTTTGAAAGCGATTAAACAGAGTTAATTTTTGAGCAATTTTGATGAAAAAACGCGAAAATAACCATGAAGGAAGCGTTTTATCGAAAAAAGGACTTCAGATTCGTGTTCAGCACCCCGAAAAACCCCTTAGAGAGTAGGTTTGAAAGCGATTAAACAGAGTTTATTTTTGAGCAATTTTGATGAAAAAACGCGAAAATAACCATGAAGGAAGCGTTTTATCGAAAAAAGGACTTCAGATTCGTGTTCAGCACCCCGAAAAACCCCTTAGAGAGTAGGTTTGAAAGCGATTAAACAGAGTTTATTTTTGAGCAATTTTGATGAAAAAACGCGAAAATAACCATGAAGGAAGCGTTTTATCGAAAAAAGGACTTCAGATTCGTGTTCAGCACCCCGAAAAACCCCTTAGAGAGTAGGTTTGAAAGCGATTAAACAGAGTTTATTTTTGAGCAATTTTGATGAAAAAACGCGAAAATAACCATGAAGGAAGCGTTTTATCGAAAAAAGGACTTCAGATTCGTGTTCAGCACCCCGAAAAACCCCTTAGAGAGTAGGTTTGAAAGCGATTAAACAGAGTTTATTTTTGAGCAATTTTGATGAAAAAACGCGAAAATAACCATGAAGGAAGCGTTTTATCGAAAAAAGGACTTCAGATTCGTGTTCAGCACCCCGAAAAACCCCTTAGAGAGTAGGTTTGAAAGCGATTAAACAGAGTTTATTTTTGAGCAATTTTGATGAAAAAACGCGAAAATAACCATGAAGGAAGCGTTTTATCGAAAAAAGGACTTCAGATTCGTGTTCAGCACCCCGAAAAACCCCTTAGAGAGTAGGTTTGAAAGCGATTAAACAGAGTTTATTTTTGAGCAATTTTGATGAAAAAACGCGAAAATAACCATGAAGGAAGCGTTTTATCGAAAAAAGGACTTCAGATTCGTGTTCAGCACCCCGAAAAACCCCTTAGAGAGTAGGTTTGAAAGCGATTAAACAGAGTTTATTTTTGAGCAATTTTGATGAAAAAACGCGAAAATAACCATGAAGGAAGCGTTTTATCGAAAAAAGGACTTCAGATTCGTGTTCAGCACCCCGAAAAACCCCTTAGAGAGTAGGTTTGAAAGCGATTAAACAGAGTTTATTTTTGAGCAATTTTGATGAAAAAACGCGAAAATAACCATGAAGGAAGCGTTTTATCGAAAAAAGGACTTCAGATTCGTGTTCAGCACCCCGAAAAACCCCTTAGAGAGTAGGTTTGAAAGCGATTAAACAGAGTTTATTTTTGAGCAATTTTGATGAAAAAACGCGAAAATAACCATGAAGGAAGCGTTTTATCGAAAAAAGGACTTCAGATTCGTGTTCAGCACCCCGAAAAACCCCTTAGAGAGTAGGTTTGAAAGCGATTAAACAGAGTTTATTTTTGAGCAATTGCGAAAATAACCATGAAGGAAGCGTTTTATCGAAAAAAGGACTTCAGATTCGTGTTCAGCACCCCGAAAAACCCCTTAGAGAGTAGGTTTGAAAGCGATTAAACAGAGTTTATTTTTGAGCAATTTTGATGAAAAAACGCGAAAATAACCATGAAGGAAGCGTTTTATCGAAAAAGGACTTCAGATTCGTGTTCAGCACCCCGAAAAACCCCTTAGAGAGTAGGTTTGAAAGCGATTAAACAGAGTTTATTTTTGAGCAATTTTGATGAAAAAACGCGAAAATAACCATGAAGGAAGCGTTTTATCGAAAAAAGGACTTCAGATTCGTGTTCAGCACCCCGAAAAACCCCTTAGAGAGTAGGTTTGAAAGCGATTAAACAGAGTTTATTTTTGAGCAATTTTGATGAAAAAACGCGAAAATAACCATGAAGGAAGCGTTTTATCGAAAAAAGGACTTCAGATTCGTGTTCAGCACCCCGAAAAACCCCTTAGAGAGTAGGTTTGAAAGCGATTAAACAGAGTTAATTTTTGAGCAATTTTGATGAAAAAACGCGAAAATAACCATGAAGGAAGCGTTTTATCGAAAAAAGGACTTCAGATTCGTGTTCAGCACCCCGAAAAACCCCTTAGAGAGTAGGTTTGAAAGCGATTAAACAGAGTTTATTTTTGAGCAATTTTGATGAAAAAACGCGAAAATAACCATGAAGGAAGCGTTTTATCGAAAAAAGGACTTCAGATTCGTGTTCCCGAAAAACCCCTTAGAGAGTAGGTTTGAAAGCGATTAAACAGAGTTAATTTTTGAGCAATTTTGATGAAAAAACGCGAAAATAACCATGAAGGAAGCGTTTTATCGAAAAAAGGACTTCAGATTCGTGTTCAGCACCCCGAAAAACCCCTTAGAGTAGGTTTGAAAGCGATTAAACAGAGTTTATTTTTGAGCAATTTTGATGAAAAAACGCGAAAATAACCATGAAGGAAGCGTTTTATCGAAAAAAGGACTTCAGATTCGTGTTCAGCACCCCGAAAAACCCCTTAGAGAGTAGGTTTGAAAGCGATTAAACAGAGTTTATTTTTGAGCAATTTTGATGAAAAAACGCGAAAATAACCATGAAGGAAGCGTTTTATCGAAAAAAGGACTTCAGATTCGTGTTCAGCACCCCGAAAAACCCCTTAGAGAGTAGGTTTGAAAGCGATTAAACAGAGTTTATTTTTGAGCAATTTTGATGAAAAAACGCGAAAATAACCATGAAGGAAGCGTTTTATCGAAAAAAGGACTTCAGATTCGTGTTCAGCACCCCGAAAAACCCCTTAGAGAGTAGGTTTGAAAGCGATTAAACAGAGTTAATTTTTGAGCAATTTTGATGAAAAAACGCGAAAATAACCATGAAGGAAGCGTTTTATCGAAAAAAGGACTTCAGATTCGTGTTCAGCACCCCGAAAAACCCCTTAGAGAGTAGGTTTGAAAGCGATTAAACAGAGTTTATTTTTGAGCAATTTTGATGAAAAAACGCGAAAATAACCATGAAGGAAGCGTTTTATCGAAAAAAGGACTTCAGATTCGTGTTCAGCACCCCGAAAAACCCCTTAGAGAGTAGGTTTGAAAGCGATTAAACAGAGTTTATTTTTGAGCAATTTTGATGAAAAAACGCGAAAATAACCATGAAGGAAGCGTTTTATCGAAAAAAGGACTTCAGATTCGTGTTCAGCACCCCGAAAAACCCCTTAGAGAGTAGGTTTGAAAGCGATTAAACAGAGTTAATTTTTGAGCAATTTTGATGAAAAAACGCGAAAATAACCATGAAGGAAGCGTTTTATCGAAAAAGGACGAGTTTATTTTTGAGCAATTTTGATGAAAAAACGCGAAAATAACCATGAAGGAAGCGTTTTATCGAAAAAAGGACTTCAGATTCGTGTTCAGCACCCCGAAAAACCCCTTAGAGTAGGTTTGAAAGCGATTAAACAGAGTTTATTTTTGAGCAATTTTGATGAAAAAACGCGAAAATAACCATGAAGGAAGCGTTTTATCGAAAAAAGGACTTCAGATTCGTGTTCAGCACCCCGAAAAACCCCTTAGAGAGTAGGTTTGAAAGCGATTAAACAGAGTTTATTTTTGAGCAATTTTGATGAAAAAACGCGAAAATAACCATGAAGGAAGCGTTTTATCGAAAAAAGGACTTCAGATTCGTGTTCAGCACCCCGAAAAACCCCTTAGAGAGTAGGTTTGAAAGCGATTAAACAGAGTTTATTTTTGAGCAATTTTGATGAAAAAACGCGAAAATAACCATGAAGGAAGCGTTTTATCGAAAAAAGGACTTCAGATTCGTGTTCAGCACCCCGAAAAACCCCTTAGAGAGTAGGTTTGAAAGCGATTAAACAGAGTTTATTTTTGAGCAATTTTGATGAAAAAACGCGAAAATAACCATGAAGGAAGCGTTTTATCGAAAAAAGGACTTCAGATTCGTGTTCAGCACCCCGAAAAACCCCTTAGAGAGTAGGTTTGAAAGCGATTAAACAGAGTTTATTTTTGAGCAATTTTGATGAAAAAACGCGAAAATAACCATGAAGGAAGCGTTTTATCGAAAAAAGGACTTCAGATTCGTGTTCAGCACCCCGAAAAACCCCTTAGAGAGTAGGTTTGAAAGCGATTAAACAGAGTTTATTTTTGAGCAATTTTGATGAAAAAACGCGAAAATAACCATGAAGGAAGCGTTTTATCGAAAAAAGGACTTCAGATTCGTGTTCAGCACCCCGAAAAACCCCTTAGAGAGTAGGTTTGAAAGCGATTAAACAGAGTTTATTTTTGAGCAATTTTGATGAAAAAACGCGAAAATAACCATGAAGGAAGCGTTTTATCGAAAAAAGGACTTCAGATTCGTGTTCAGCACCCCGAAAAACCCCTTAGAGAGTAGGTTTGAAAGCGATTAAACAGAGTTTATTTTTGAGCAATTTTGATGAAAAAACGCGAAAATAACCATGAAGGAAGCGTTTTATCGAAAAAAGGACTTCAGATTCGTGTTCAGCACCCCGAAAAACCCCTTAGAGAGTAGGTTTGAAAGCGATTAAACAGAGTTTATTTTTGAGCAATTTTGATGAAAAAACGCGAAAATAACCATGAAGGAAGCGTTTTATCGAAAAAAGGACTTCAGATTCGTGTTCAGCACCCCGAAAAACCCCTTAGAGAGTAGGTTTGAAAGCGATTAAACAGAGTTTATTTTTGAGCAATTTTGATGAAAAAACGCGAAAATAACCATGAAGGAAGCGTTTTATCGAAAAAAGGACTTCAGATTCGTGTTCAGCACCCCGAAAAACCCCTTAGAGAGTAGGTTTGAAAGCGATTAAACAGAGTTTATTTTTGAGCAATTTTGATGAAAAAACGCGAAAATAACCATGAAGGAAGCGTTTTATCGAAAAAGGACTTCAGATTCGTGTTCAGCACCCCGAAAAACCCCTTAGAGAGTAGGTTTGAAAGCGATTAAACAGAGTTTATTTTTGAGCAATTTTGATGAAAAAACGCGAAAATAACCATGAAGGAAGCGTTTTATCGAAAAAAGGACTTCAGATTCGTGTTCAGCACCCCGAAAAACCCCTTAGAGAGTAGGTTTGAAAGCGATTAAACAGAGTTAATTTTTGAGCAATTTTGATGAAAAAACGCGAAAATAACCATGAAGGAAGCGTTTTATCGAAAAAAGGACTTCAGATTCGTGTTCAGCACCCCGAAAAACCCCTTAGAGAGTAGGTTTGAAAGCGATTAAACAGAGTTTATTTTTGAGCAATTTTGATGAAAAAACGCGAAAATAACCATGAAGGAAGCGTTTTATCGGTTTGAAACCGATTAAACAGAGTTTATTTTTGAGCAATTTTGATGAAAAAACGCGAAAATAACCATGAAGGAAGCGTTTTATCGAAAAAAGGACTTCAGATTCGTGTTCAGCACCCCGAAAAACCCCTTAGAGAGTAGGTTTGAAAGCGATTAAACAGAGTTTATTTTTGAGCAATTTTGATGAAAAAACGCGAAAATAACCATGAAGGAAGCGTTTTATCGAAAAAAGGACTTCAGATTCGTGTTCAGCACCCCGAAAAACCCCTTAGAGAGTAGGTTTGAAACCGATTAAACAGAGTTTATTTTTGAGCAATTTTGATGAAAAAACGCGAAAATAACCATGAAGGAAGCGTTTTATCGAAAAAAGGACTTCAGATTCGTGTTCAGCGCCCCGAAAAACCCCTTAGAGAGTAGGTTTGAAAGCGATTAAACAGAGTTTATTTTTGAGCAATTTTGATGAAAAAACGCGAAAATAACCATGAAGGAAGCGTTTTATCGAAAAAAGGACTTCAGATTCGTGTTCAGCGCCCCGAAAAACCCCTTAGAGAGTAGGTTTGAAAGCGATTAAACAGAGTTTATTTTTGAGCAATTTTGATGAAAAAACGCAAAATAACCATGAAGGAAGCGTTTTATCGAAAAAAGGACTTCAGATTCGTGTTCAGCACCCCGAAAAACCCCTTAGAGAGTAGGTTTGAAAGCGATTAAACAGAGTTTATTTTTGAGCAATTTTGATGAAAAAACGCGAAAATAACCATGAAGGAAGCGTTTTATCGAAAAAAGGACTTCAGATTCGTGTTCAGCACCCCGAAAAACCCCTTAGAGAGTAGGTTTGAAAGCGATTAAACAGAGTTTATTTTTGAGCAATTTTGATGAAAAAACGCGAAAATAACCATGAAGGAAGCGTTTTATCGAAAAAAGGACTTCAGATTCGTGTTCAGCACCCCGAAAAACCCCTTAGAGAGTAGGTTTGAAAGCGATTAAACAGAGTTTATTTTTGAGCAATTTTGATGAAAAAACGCGAAAATAACCATGAAGGAAGCGTTTTATCGAAAAAAGGACTTCAGATTCGTGTTCAGCACCCCGAAAAACCCCTTAGAGAGTAGGTTTGAAAGCGATTAAACAGAGTTTATTTTTGAGCAATTTTGATGAAAAAACGCGAAAATAACCATGAAGGAAGCGTTTTATCGAAAAAAGGACTTCAGATTCGTGTTCAGCACCCCGAAAAACCCCTTAGAGAGTAGGTTTGAAAGCGATTAAACAGAGTTTATTTTTGAGCAATTTTGATGAAAAAACGCGAAAATAACCATGAAGGAAGCGTTTTATCGAAAAAAGGACTTCAGATTCGTGTTCAGCACCCCGAAAAACCCCTTAGAGAGTAGGTTTGAAACCGATTA
>JAVIWC010000401.1:0-17959 GCA_031894815.1 Creontiades dilutus
GTTTGAAAGCGATTGAACAGAGTTTATTTTTGAGCAATTTTGATGAAAAAACGCGAAAATAACCATGAAGGAAGCGTTTTATCGAAAAAAGGACTTCAGATTCGTGTTCAGCACCCCGAAAAACCCCTTAGAGAGTAGGTTTGAAAGCGATTAAACAGAGTTTATTTTTGAGCAATTTTGATGAAAAAACGCGAAAATAACCATGAAGGAAGCGTTTTATCGAAAAAAGGACTTCAGATTCGTGTTCAGCACCCCGAAAAACCCCTTAGAGAGTAGGTTTGAAAGCGAGTTTGAAAGCGATTAAACAGAGTTTATTTTTGAGCAATTTTGATGAAAAAACGCGAAAATAACCATGAAGGAAGCGTTTTATCGAAAAAAGGACTTCAGATTCGTGTTCAGCACCCCGAAAAACCCCTTAGAGAGTAGGTTTGAAAGCGATTAAACAGAGTTTATTTTTGAGCAATTTTGATGAAAAAAAACGCGAAAATAACCATGAAGGAAGCGTTTTATCGAAAAAAGGACTTCAGATTCGTGTTCAGCACCCCGAAAAACCCCTTAGAGAGTAGGTTTGAAAGCGATTAAACAGAGTTTATTTTTGAGCAATTTTGATGAAAAAACGCGAAAATAACCATGAAGGAAGCGTTTTATCGAAAAAAGGACTTCAGATTCGTGTTCAGCACCCCGAAAAACCCTTAGAGAGTAGGTTTGAAAGCGATTAAACAGAGTTAATTTTTGAGCAATTTTGATGAAAAAACGCGAAAATAACCATGAAGGAAGCGTTTTATCGAAAAAGGACTTCAGATTCGTGTTCAGCACCCCGAAAAACCCCTTAGAGTAGGTTTGAAAGCGATTAAACAGAGTTTATTTTTGAGCAATTTTGATGAAAAAACGCGAAAATAACCATGAAGGAAGCGTTTTATCGAAAAAAGGACTTCAGATTCGTGTTCAGCACCCCGAAAAACCCCTTAGAGAGTAGGTTTGAAAGCGATTAAACAGAGTTTATTTTTGAGCAATTTTGATGAAAAAACGCGAAAATAACCATGAAGGAAGCGTTTTATCGAAAAAAGGACTTCAGATTCGTGTTCAGCACCCCGAAAAACCCCTTAGAGAGTAGGTTTGAAAGCGATCAAACAGAGTTTTAAACAGAGTTTAATTTTTGAGCAATTTTGATGAAAAAACGCGAAAATAACCATGAAGGAAGCGTTTTATCGAAAAACGGACTTCAGATTCGTGTTCAGCACCCCGAAAAACCCTTAGAGTAGGTTTGAAAGCGATTAAACAGAGTTAATTTTTGAGCAATTTTGATGAAAAAACGCGAAAATAACCATGAAGGAAGCGTTTTATCGAAAAAAGGACTTCAGATTCGTGTTCAGCACCCCGAAAAACCCCTTAGAGTAGGTTTGAAAAGCGATTAAACAGAGTTAATTTTTGAGCAATTTTGATGAAAAAACGCGAAAATAACCATGAAGAAGCGTTTTATCGAAAAACGGACTTCAGATTCGTGTTCAACACCCGAAAAACCCCTTAGAAGAGTAGGTTTGAAAGCGATTAAACAGAGTTAATTTTTGAGCAATTTTGATGAAAAACGCGGAAATTAACCACCGGAGGAAGCGTTTATCGAAAAACGGACTTCAGATTCGTGTTCAGCACCCCGAAAAACCCCTTAGAGAGTAGGTTTGACATGGATTAAACAGAGATAATTTTTGAGCAATTTTGGTGAAAAAAACGCGAAAATAACCATGAAGGAAGCGTTTTATCGAAAAAAGGACTTCAGATTCGTGTTCGACACCCCGAAAAACCCCTAAGAGAGTAGGCTTGAAAGCGGTTAAACAGAGTTAATTTTTGAGCAATTTTGATGAAAAAACGCGAAAATAACCATGAAGAAACGTTTTATCGAAAAACGGACTTCAGATTCGTGTTCAGCACCCAAAACCCCTTAGAGGATAGGTTTGAAAGCGATTAAACAGAGTTAATTTTTGCAATTTTGATGAAAAAACGCGAAAATAACCATGAAGGAAGCGTTTTATCGAAAAAAGGACTTCAGATTCGTGTTCAGCACCCCGAAAAACCCCTTAGAGAGTAGGTTTGAAAGCGATTAAACAGAGTTTATTTTTGAGCAATTTTGATGAAAAAACGCGAAAATAACCATGAAGGAAGCGTTTTATCGAAAAAAGGACTTCAGATTCGTGTTCAGCACCCCGAAAAACCCCTTAGAGAGTAGGTTTGAAAGCGATTAAACAGAGTTTATTTTTGAGCAATTTTGATGAAAAAACGCGAAAATAACCATGAAGGAAGCGTTTTATCGAAAAAAGGACTTCAGATTCGTGTTCAGCACCCCGAAAAACCCCTTAGAGAGTAGGTTTGAAAGCGATTAAACAGAGTTTATTTTTGAGCAATTTTGATGAAAAAACGAAAATAACCATGAAGGAAGCGTTTTATCGAAAAAAGGACTTCAGATTCGTGTTCAGCACCCCGAAAAACCCCTTAGAGAGTAGGTTTGAAAGCGATTAAACAGAGTTAATTTTTGAGCAATTTTGATGAAAAAACGCGAAAATAACCATGAAGGAAGCGTTTTATCGAAAAAAGGACTTCAGATTCGTGTTCAGCACCCCGAAAAACCCCTTAGAGAGTAGGTTTGAAAGCGATTAAACAGAGTTTATTTTTGAGCAATTTTGATGAAAAAACGCGAAAATAACCATGAAGGAAGCGTTTTATCGAAAAAAGGACTTCAGATTCGTGTTCAGCACCCCGAAAAACCCCTTAGAGAGTAGGTTTGAAAGCGATTAAACAGAGTTTATTTTTGAGCAATTTTGATGAAAAAACGCGAAAATAACCATGAAGGAAGCGTTTTATCGAAAAAAGGACTTCAGATTCGTGTTCAGCACCCCGAAAAACCCCTTAGAGAGTAGGTTTGAAAGCGATTAAACAGAGTTTATTTTTGAGCAATTTTGATGAAAAAACGCGAAAATAACCATGAAGGAAGCGTTTTATCGAAAAAAGGACTTCAGATTCGTGTTCAGCACCCCGAAAAACCCCTTAGAGAGTAGGTTTGAAAGCGATTAAACAGAGTTTATTTTTGAGCAATTTTGATGAAAAAACGCGAAAATAACCATGAAGGAAGCGTTTTATCGAAAAAAGGACTTCAGATTCGTGTTCAGCACCCCGAAAAACCCCTTAGAGAGTAGGTTTGAAAGCGATTAAACAGAGTTAATTTTTGAGCAATTTTGATGAAAAAACGCGAAAATAACCATGAAGGAAGCGTTTTATCGAAAAAAGGACTTCAGATTCGTGTTCAGCACCCCGAAAAACCCCTTAGAGAGTAGGTTTGAAAGCGATTAAACAGAGTTTATTTTTGAGCAATTTTGATGAAAAAACGCGAAAATAACCATGAAGGAAGCGTTTTATCGAAAAAAGGACTTCAGATTCGTGTTCAGCACCCCGAAAAACCCCTTAGAGAGTAGGTTTGAAAGCGATTAAACAGAGTTTATTTTTGAGCAATTTTGATGAAAAAACGCGAAAATAACCATGAAGGAAGCGTTTTATCGAAAAAAGGACTTCAGATTCGTGTTCAGCACCCCGAAAAACCCCTTAGAGAGTAGGTTTGAAAGCGATTAAACAGAGTTTATTTTTGAGCAATTTTGATGAAAAAACGCGAAAATAACCATGAAGGAAGCGTTTTATCGAAAAAAGGACTTCAGATTCGTGTTCAGCACCCCGAAAAACCCCTTAGAGAGTAGGTTTGAAAGCGATTAAACAGAGTTTATTTTTGAGCAATTTTGATGAAAAAACGCGAAAATAACCATGAAGGAAGCGTTTTATCGAAAAAAGGACTTCAGATTCGTGTTCAGCACCCCGAAAAACCCCTTAGAGAGTAGGTTTGAAAGCGATTAAACAGAGTTTATTTTTGAGCAATTTTGATGAAAAAACGCGAAAATAACCATGAAGGAAGCGTTTTATCGAAAAAAGGACTTCAGATTCGTGTTCAGCACCCCGAAAAACCCCTTAGAGAGTAGGTTTGAAAGCGATTAAACAGAGTTTATTTTTGAGCAATTTTGATGAAAAAACGCGAAAATAACCATGAAGGAAGCGTTTTATCGAAAAAAGGACTTCAGATTCGTGTTCAGCACCCCGAAAAACCCCTTAGAGAGTAGGTTTGAAAGCGATTAAACAGAGTTTATTTTTGAGCAATTTTGATGAAAAAACGCGAAAATAACCATGAAGGAAGCGTTTTATCGAAAAAAGGACTTCAGATTCGTGTTCAGCACCCCGAAAAACCCCTTAGAGAGTAGGTTTGAAAGCGATTAAACAGAGTTTATTTTTGAGCAATTTTGATGAAAAAACGCGAAAATAACCATGAAGGAAGCGTTTTATCGAAAAAAGGACTTCAGATTCGTGTTCAGCACCCCGAAAAACCCCTTAGAGAGTAGGTTTGAAAGCGATTAAACAGAGTTAATTTTTGAGCAATTTTGATGAAAAAACGCGAAAATAACCATGAAGGAAGCGTTTTATCGAAAAAAGGACTTCAGATTCGTGTTCAGCACCCCGAAAAACCCCTTAGAGAGTAGGTTTGAAAGCGATTAAACAGAGTTTATTTTTGAGCAATTTTGATGAAAAAACGCGAAAATAACCATGAAGGAAGCGTTTTATCGAAAAAAGGACTTCAGATTCGTGTTCAGCACCCCGAAAAACCCCTTAGAGAGTAGGTTTGAAAGCGATTAAACAGAGTTTATTTTTGAGCAATTTTGATGAAAAAACGCGAAAATAACCATGAAGGAAGCGTTTTATCGAAAAAAGGACTTCAGATTCGTGTTCAGCACCCCGAAAAACCCCTTAGAGAGTAGGTTTGAAAGCGATTAAACAGAGTTAATTTTTGAGCAATTTTGATGAAAAAACGCGAAAATAACCATGAAGGAAGCGTTTTATCGAAAAAGGACTTCAGATTCGTGTTCAGCACCCCGAAAAACCCCTTAGAGAGTAGGTTTGAAAGCGATTAAACAGAGTTTATTTTTGAGCAATTTTGATGAAAAAACGCGAAAATAACCATGAAGGAAGCGTTTTATCGAAAAAAGGACTTCAGATTCGTGTTCAGCACCCCGAAAAACCCCTTAGAGAGTAGGTTTGAAAGCGATTAAACAGAGTTTATTTTTGAGCAATTTTGATGAAAAAACGCGAAAATAACCATGAAGGAAGCGTTTTATCGAAAAAAGGACTTCAGATTCGTGTTCAGCACCCCGAAAAACCCCTTAGAGAGTAGGTTTGAAAGCGATTAAACAGAGTTTATTTTTGAGCAATTTTGATGAAAAAACGCGAAAATAACCATGAAGGAAGCGTTTTATCGAAAAAAGGACTTCAGATTCGTGTTCAGCACCCCGAAAAACCCCTTAGAGAGTAGGTTTGAAAGCGATTAAACAGAGTTTATTTTTGAGCAATTTTGATGAAAAAACGCGAAAATAACCATGAAGGAAGCGTTTTATCGAAAAAAGGACTTCAGATTCGTGTTCAGCACCCCGAAAAACCCCTTAGAGAGTAGGTTTGAAAGCGATTAAACAGAGTTTATTTTTGAGCAATTTTGATGAAAAAACGCGAAAATAACCATGAAGGAAGCGTTTTATCGAAAAAAGGACTTCAGATTCGTGTTCAGCACCCCGAAAAACCCCTTAGAGAGTAGGTTTGAAAGCGATTAAACAGAGTTTATTTTTGAGCAATTTTGATGAAAAAACGCGAAAATAACCATGAAGGAAGCGTTTTATCGAAAAAAGGACTTCAGATTCGTGTTCAGCACCCCGAAAAACCCCTTAGAGAGTAGGTTTGAAAGCGATTAAACAGAGTTTATTTTTGAGCAATTTTGATGAAAAAACGCGAAAATAACCATGAAGGAAGCGTTTTATCGAAAAAAGGACTTCAGATTCGTGTTCAGCACCCCGAAAAACCCCTTAGAGAGTAGGTTTGAAAGCGATTAAACAGAGTTAATTTTTGAGCAATTTTGATGAAAAAACGCGAAAATAACCATGAAGGAAGCGTTTTATCGAAAAAAGGACTTCAGATTCGTGTTCAGCACCCCGAAAAACCCCTTAGAGAGTAGGTTTGAAAGCGATTAAACAGAGTTTATTTTTGAGCAATTTTGATGAAAAAACGCGAAAATAACCATGAAGGAAGCGTTTTATCGAAAAAAGGACTTCAGATTCGTGTTCAGCACCCCGAAAAACCCCTTAGAGAGTAGGTTTGAAAGCGATTAAACAGAGTTTATTTTTGAGCAATTTTGATGAAAAAACGCGAAAATAACCATGAAGGAAGCGTTTTATCGAAAAAAGGACTTCAGATTCGTGTTCAGCACCCCGAAAAACCCCTTAGAGAGTAGGTTTGAAAGCGATTAAACAGAGTTTATTTTTGAGCAATTTTGATGAAAAAACGCGAAAATAACCATGAAGGAAGCGTTTTATCGAAAAAAGGACTTCAGATTCGTGTTCAGCACCCCGAAAAACCCCTTAGAGAGTAGGTTTGAAAGCGATTAAACAGAGTTTATTTTTGAGCAATTTTTTGATGAAAAAACGCGAAAATAACCATGAAGGAAGCGTTTTATCGAAAAAAGGACTTCAGATTCGTGTTCAGCACCCCGAAAAACCCCTTAGAGAGTAGGTTTGAAAGCGATTAAACAGAGTTTATTTTTGAGCAATTTTGATGAAAAAACGCGAAAATAACCATGAAGGAAGCGTTTTATCGAAAAAAGGACTTCAGATTCGTGTTCAGCACCCCGAAAAACCCCTTAGAGAGTAGGTTTGAAAGCGATTAAACAGAGTTTATTTTTGAGCAATTTTGATGAAAAAACGCGAAAATAACCATGAAGGAAGCGTTTTATCGAAAAAAGGACTTCAGATTCGTGTTCAGCACCCCGAAAAACCCCTTAGAGAGTAGGTTTGAAAGCGATTAAACAGAGTTTAATTTTTGAGCAATTTTGATGAAAAAACGCGAAAATAACCATGAAGGAAGCGTTTTATCGAAAAAAGGACTTCAGATTCGTGTTCAGCACCCCGAAAAACCCCTTAGAGAGTAGGTTTGAAAGCGATTAAACAGAGTTTATTTTTGAGCAATTTTGATGAAAAAACGCGAAAATAACCATGAAGGAAGCGTTTTATCGAAAAAAGGACTTCAGATTCGTGTTCAGCACCCCGAAAAACCCCTTAGAGAGTAGGTTTGAAAGCGATTAAACAGAGTTTATTTTTGAGCAATTTTGATGAAAAAACGCGAAAATAACCATGAAGGAAGCGTTTTATCGAAAAAAGGACTTCAGATTCGTGTTCAGCACCCCGAAAAACCCCTTAGAGAGTAGGTTTGAAAGCGATTAAACAGAGTTTATTTTTGAGCAATTTTGATGAAAAAACGCGAAAATAACCATGAAGGAAGCGTTTTATCGAAAAAAGGACTTCAGATTCGTGTTCAGCACCCCGAAAACCCCTTAGAGAGTAGGTTTGAAAGCGATTAAACAGAGTTTATTTTTGAGCAATTTTGATGAAAAAACGCGAAAATAACCATGAAGGAAGCGTTTTATCGAAAAAAGGACTTCAGATTCGTGTTCAGCACCCCGAAAAACCCCTTAGAGAGTAGGTTTGAAAGCGATTAAACAGAGTTTATTTTTGAGCAATTTTGATGAAAAAACGCGAAAATAACCATGAAGGAAGCGTTTTATCGAAAAAGGACTTCAGATTCGTGTTCAGCACCCCGAAAAACCCCTTAGAGAGTAGGTTTGAAAGCGATTAAACAGAGTTTATTTTTGAGCAATTTTGATGAAAAAACGCGAAAATAACCATGAAGGAAGCGTTTTATCGAAAAAAGGACTTCAGATTCGTGTTCAGCACCCCGAAAAACCCCTTAGAGAGTAGGTTTGAAAGCGATTAAACAGAGTTTATTTTTGAGCAATTTTGATGAAAAAACGCGAAAATAACCATGAAAAGCGTTTTATCGAAAAAAGGACTTCAGATTCGTGTTCAGCACCCCGAAAAACCCCTTAGAGAGTAGGTTTGAAAGCGATTAAACAGAGTTTATTTTTGAGCAATTTTGATGAAAAAACGCGAAAATAACCATGAAGGAAGCGTTTTATCGAAAAAAGGACTTCAGATTCGTGTTCAGCACCCCGAAAAACCCCTTAGAGAGTAGGTTTGAAAGCGATTAAACAGAGTTTATTTTTGAGCAATTTTGATGAAAAAACGCGAAAATAACCATGAAGGAAGCGTTTTATCGAAAAAAGGACTTCAGATTCGTGTTCAGCACCCCGAAAAACCCCTTAGAGAGTAGGTTTGAAAGCGATTAAACAGAGTTTATTTTTGAGCAATTTTGATGAAAAAACGCGAAAATAACCATGAAGGAAGCGTTTTATCGAAAAAAGGACTTCAGATTCGTGTTCAGCACCCCGAAAAACCCCTTAGAGAGTAGGTTTGAAAGCGATTAAACAGAGTTTATTTTTGAGCAATTTTGATGAAAAAACGCGAAAATAACCATGAAGGAAGCGTTTTATCGAAAAAAGGACTTCAGATTCGTGTTCAGCACCCCGAAAAACCCCTTAGAGAGTAGGTTTGAAAGCGATTAAACAGAGTTTATTTTTGAGCAATTTTGATGAAAAAACGCGAAAATAACCATGAAGGAAGCGTTTTATCGAAAAAAGGACTTCAGATTCGTGTTCAGCACCCCGAAAAACCCCTTAGAGAGTAGGTTTGAAAGCGATTAAAAGAGTTTATTTTTGAGCAATTTTGATGAAAAAACGCGAAAATAACCATGAAGGAAGCGTTTTATCGAAAAAAGGACTTCAGATTCGTGTTCAGCACCCCGAAAAACCCCTTAGAGAGTAGGTTTGAAAGCGATTAAACAGAGTTTATTTTTGAGCAATTTTGATGAAAAAACGCGAAAATAACCATGAAGGAAGCGTTTTATCGAAAAAAGGACTTCAGATTCGTGTTCAGCACCCCGAAAAACCCCTTAGAGAGTAGGTTTGAAAGCGATTAAACAGAGTTTATTTTTGAGCAATTTTGATGAAAAAACGCGAAAATAACCATGAAGGAAGCGTTTTATCGAAAAAAGGACTTCAGATTCGTGTTCAGCACCCCGAAAAACCCCTTAGAGAGTAGGTTTGAAAGCGATTAAACAGAGTTTATTTTTGAGCAATTTTGATGAAAAAACGCGAAAATAACCATGAAGGAAGCGTTTTATCGAAAAAAGGACTTCAGATTCGTGTTCAGCACCCCGAAAAACCCCTTAGAGAGTAGGTTTGAAAGCGATTAAACAGAGTTTATTTTTGAGCAATTTTGATGAAAAAACGCGAAAATAACCATGAAGGAAGCGTTTTATCGAAAAAAGGACTTCAGATTCGTGTTCAGCACCCCGAAAAACCCCTTAGAGAGTAGGTTTGAAAGCGATTAAACAGAGTTTATTTTTGAGCAATTTTGATGAAAAAACGCGAAAATAACCATGAAGGAAGCGTTTTATCGAAAAAAGGACTTCAGATTCGTGTTCAGCACCCCGAAAAACCCCTTAGAGAGTAGGTTTGAAAGCGATTAAACAGAGTTTATTTTTGAGCAATTTTGATGAAAAAACGCGAAAATAACCATGAAGGAAGCGTTTTATCGAAAAAAGGACTTCAGATTCGTGTTCAGCACCCCGAAAAACCCCTTAGAGAGTAGGTTTGAAAGCGATTAAACAGAGTTTATTTTTGAGCAATTTTGATGAAAAAACGCGAAAATAACCATGAAGGAAGCGTTTTATCGAAAAAAGGACTTCAGATTCGTGTTCAGCACCCCGAAAAACCCCTTAGAGAGTAGGTTTGAAAGCGATTAAACAGAGTTTATTTTTGAGCAATTTTGATGAAAAAACGCGAAAATAACCATGAAGGAAGCGTTTTATCGAAAAAAGGACTTCAGATTCGTGTTCAGCACCCCGAAAAACCCCTTAGAGAGTAGGTTTGAAAGCGATTAAACAGAGTTTATTTTTGAGCAATTTTGATGAAAAAACGCGAAAATAACCATGAAGGAAGCGTTTTATCGAAAAAAGGACTTCAGATTCGTGTTCAGCACCCCGAAAAACCCCTTAGAGAGTAGGTTTGAAAGCGATTAAACAGAGTTTATTTTTGAGCAATTTTGATGAAAAAACGCGAAAATAACCATGAAGGAAGCGTTTTATCGAAAAAAGGACTTCAGATTCGTGTTCAGCACCCCGAAAAACCCCTTAGAGAGTAGGTTTGAAAGCGATTAAACAGAGTTTATTTTTGAGCAATTTTGATGAAAAAACGCGAAAATAACCATGAAGGAAGCGTTTTATCGAAAAAAGGACTTCAGATTCGTGTTCAGCACCCCGAAAAACCCCTTAGAGAGTAGGTTTGAAAGCGATTAAACAGAGTTTATTTTTGAGCAATTTTGATGAAAAAACGCGAAAATAACCATGAAGGAAGCGTTTTATCGAAAAAAGGACTTCAGATTCGTGTTCAGCACCCCGAAAAACCCTTAGAGAGTAGGTTTGAAAGCGATTAAACAGAGTTTATTTTTGAGCAATTTTGATGAAAAAACGCGAAAATAACCATGAAGGAAGCGTTTTATCGAAAAAAGGACTTCAGATTCGTGTTCAGCACCCCGAAAAACCCCTTAGAGAGTAGGTTTGAAAGCGATTAAACAGAGTTTATTTTTGAGCAATTTTGATGAAAAAACGCGAAAATAACCATGAAGGAAGCGTTTTATCGAAAAAAGGACTTCAGATTCGTGTTCAGCACCCCGAAAAACCCCTTAGAGAGTAGGTTTGAAAGCGATTAAACAGAGTTTATTTTTGAGCAATTTTGATGAAAAAACGCGAAAATAACCATGAAGGAAGCGTTTTATCGAAAAAAGGACTTCAGATTCGTGTTCAGCACCCCGAAAAACCCCTTAGAGAGTAGGTTTGAAAGCGATTAAACAGAGTTTATTTTTGAGCAATTTTGATGAAAAAACGCGAAAATAACCATGAAGGAAGCGTTTTATCGAAAAAAGGACTTCAGATTCGTGTTCAGCACCCCGAAAAACCCCTTAGAGAGTAGGTTTGAAAGCGATTAAACAGAGTTTATTTTTGAGCAATTTTGATGAAAAAACGCGAAAATAACCATGAAGGAAGCGTTTTATCGAAAAAAGGACTTCAGATTCGTGTTCAGCACCCCGAAAAACCCCTTAGAGAGTAGGTTTGAAAGCGATTAAACAGAGTTTATTTTTGAGCAATTTTGATGAAAAAACGCGAAAATAACCATGAAGGAAGCGTTTTATCGAAAAAAGGACTTCAGATTCGTGTTCAGCACCCCGAAAAACCCCTTAGAGAGTAGGTTTGAAAGCGATTAAACAGAGTTTATTTTTGAGCAATTTTGATGAAAAAACGCGAAAATAACCATGAAGGAAGCGTTTTATCGAAAAAAGGACTTCAGATTCGTGTTCAGCACCCCGAAAAACCCCTTAGAGAGTAGGTTTGAAAGCGATTAAACAGAGTTTATTTTTGAGCAATTTTGATGAAAAAACGCGAAAATAACCATGAAGGAAGCGTTTTATCGAAAAAAGGACTTCAGATTCGTGTTCAGCACCCCGAAAAACCCCTTAGAGAGTAGGTTTGAAAGCGATTAAACAGAGTTTATTTTTGAGCAATTTTGATGAAAAAACGCGAAAATAACCATGAAGGAAGCGTTTTATCGAAAAAAGGACTTCAGATTCGTGTTCAGCACCCCGAAAAACCCCTTAGAGAGTAGGTTTGAAAGCGATTAAACAGAGTTTATTTTTGAGCAATTTTGATGAAAAAACGCGAAAATAACCATGAAGGAAGCGTTTTATCGAAAAAAGGACTTCAGATTCGTGTTCAGCACCCCGAAAAACCCCTTAGAGAGTAGGTTTGAAAGCGATTAAACAGAGTTTATTTTTGAGCAATTTTGATGAAAAAACGCGAAAATAACCATGAAGGAAGCGTTTTATCGAAAAAAGGACTTCAGATTCGTGTTCAGCACCCCGAAAAACCCCTTAGAGAGTAGGTTTGAAAGCGATTAAACAGAGTTTATTTTTGAGCAATTTTGATGAAAAAACGCGAAAATAACCATGAAGGAAGCGTTTTATCGAAAAAAGGACTTCAGATTCGTGTTCAGCACCCCGAAAAACCCCTTAGAGAGTAGGTTTGAAAGCGATTAAACAGAGTTTATTTTTGAGCAATTTTGATGAAAAAACGCGAAAATAACCATGAAGGAAGCGTTTTATCGAAAAAAGGACTTCAGATTCGTGTTCAGCACCCCGAAAAACCCCTTAGAGAGTAGGTTTGAAAGCGATTAAACAGAGTTTATTTTTGAGCAATTTTGATGAAAAAACGCGAAAATAACCATGAAGGAAGCGTTTTATCGAAAAAAGGACTTCAGATTCGTGTTCAGCACCCCGAAAAACCCCTTAGAGAGTAGGTTTGAAAGCGATTAAACAGAGTTTATTTTTGAGCAATTTTGATGAAAAAACGCGAAAATAACCATGAAGGAAGCGTTTTATCGAAAAAAGGACTTCAGATTCGTGTTCAGCACCCCGAAAAACCCCTTAGAGAGTAGGTTTGAAAGCGATTAAACAGAGTTTATTTTTGAGCAATTTTGATGAAAAAACGCGAAAATAACCATGAAGGAAGCGTTTTATCGAAAAAAGGACTTCAGATTCGTGTTCAGCACCCCGAAAAACCCCTTAGAGAGTAGGTTTGAAAGCGATTAAACAGAGTTTATTTTTGAGCAATTTTGATGAAAAAACGCGAAAATAACCATGAAGGAAGCGTTTTATCGAAAAAAGGACTTCAGATTCGTGTTCAGCACCCCGAAAAACCCCTTAGAGAGTAGGTTTGAAAGCGATTAAACAGAGTTTATTTTTGAGCAATTTTGATGAAAAAACGCGAAAATAACCATGAAGGAAGCGTTTTATCGAAAAAAGGACTTCAGATTCGTGTTCAGCACCCCGAAAAACCCCTTAGAGAGTAGGTTTGAAAGCGATTAAACAGAGTTTATTTTTGAGCAATTTTGATGAAAAAACGCGAAAATAACCATGAAGGAAGCGTTTTATCGAAAAAAGGACTTCAGATTCGTGTTCAGCACCCCGAAAAACCCCTTAGAGAGTAGGTTTGAAAGCGATTAAACAGAGTTTATTTTTGAGCAATTTTGATGAAAAAACGCGAAAATAACCATGAAGGAAGCGTTTTATCGAAAAAAGGACTTCAGATTCGTGTTCAGCACCCCGAAAAACCCCTTAGAGAGTAGGTTTGAAAGCGATTAAACAGAGTTTATTTTTGAGCAATTTTGATGAAAAAACGCGAAAATAACCATGAAGGAAGCGTTTTATCGAAAAAAGGACTTCAGATTCGTGTTCAGCACCCCGAAAAACCCCTTAGAGAGTAGGTTTGAAAGCGATTAAACAGAGTTTATTTTTGAGCAATTTTGATGAAAAAACGCGAAAATAACCATGAAGGAAGCGTTTTATCGAAAAAAGGACTTCAGATTCGTGTTCAGCACCCCGAAAAACCCCTTAGAGAGTAGGTTTGAAAGCGATTAAACAGAGTTTATTTTTGAGCAATTTTGATGAAAAAACGCGAAAATAACCATGAAGGAAGCGTTTTATCGAAAAAAGGACTTCAGATTCGTGTTCAGCACCCCGAAAAACCCCTTAGAGAGTAGGTTTGAAAGCGATTAAACAGAGTTTATTTTTGAGCAATTTTGATGAAAAAACGCGAAAATAACCATGAAGGAAGCGTTTTATCGAAAAAAGGACTTCAGATTCGTGTTCAGCACCCCGAAAAACCCCTTAGAGAGTAGGTTTGAAAGCGATTAAACAGAGTTTATTTTTGAGCAATTTTGATGAAAAAACGCGAAAATAACCATGAAGGAAGCGTTTTATCGAAAAAAGGACTTCAGATTCGTGTTCAGCACCCCGAAAAACCCCTTAGAGAGTAGGTTTGAAAGCGATTAAACAGAGTTTATTTTTGAGCAATTTTGATGAAAAAACGCGAAAATAACCATGAAGGAAGCGTTTTATCGAAAAAAGGACTTCAGATTCGTGTTCAGCACCCCGAAAAACCCCTTAGAGAGTAGGTTTGAAAGCGATTAAACAGAGTTTATTTTTGAGCAATTTTGATGAAAAAACGCGAAAATAACCATGAAGGAAGCGTTTTATCGAAAAAAGGACTTCAGATTCGTGTTCAGCACCCCGAAAAACCCCTTAGAGAGTAGGTTTGAAAGCGATTAAACAGAGTTTATTTTTGAGCAATTTTGATGAAAAAACGCGAAAATAACCATGAAGGAAGCGTTTTATCGAAAAAAGGACTTCAGATTCGTGTTCAGCACCCCGAAAAACCCCTTAGAGAGTAGGTTTGAAAGCGATTAAACAGAGTTTATTTTTGAGCAATTTTGATGAAAAAACGCGAAAATAACCATGAAGGAAGCGTTTTATCGAAAAAAGGACTTCAGATTCGTGTTCAGCACCCCGAAAAACCCCTTAGAGAGTAGGTTTGAAAGCGATTAAACAGAGTTTATTTTTGAGCAATTTTGATGAAAAAACGCGAAAATAACCATGAAGGAAGCGTTTTATCGAAAAAAGGACTTCAGATTCGTGTTCAGCACCCCGAAAAACCCCTTAGAGAGTAGGTTTGAAAGCGATTAAACAGAGTTTATTTTTGAGCAATTTTGATGAAAAAACGCGAAAATAACCATGAAGGAAGCGTTTTATCGAAAAAAGGACTTCAGATTCGTGTTCAGCACCCCGAAAAACCCCTTAGAGAGTAGGTTTGAAAGCGATTAAACAGAGTTTATTTTTGAGCAATTTTGATGAAAAAACGCGAAAATAACCATGAAGGAAGCGTTTTATCGAAAAAAGGACTTCAGATTCGTGTTCAGCACCCCGAAAAACCCCTTAGAGAGTAGGTTTGAAAGCGATTAAACAGAGTTTATTTTTGAGCAATTTTGATGAAAAAACGCGAAAATAACCATGAAGGAAGCGTTTTATCGAAAAAAGGACTTCAGATTCGTGTTCAGCACCCCGAAAAACCCCTTAGAGAGTAGGTTTGAAAGCGATTAAACAGAGTTAATTTTTGAGCAATTTTGATGAAAAAACGCGAAAATAACCATGAAGGAAGCGTTGAAAGCGATCAAACAGAGTTTATTTTTGAGCAATTTTGATGAAAAAACGCGAAAATAACCATGAAGGAAGCGTTTTATCGAAAAAAGGACTTCAGATTCGTGTTCAGCACCCCGAAAAACCCCTTAGAGAGTAGGTTTGAAAGCGATTAAACAGAGTTTATTTTTGAGCAATTTTGATGAAAAAACGCGAAAATAACCATGAAGGAAGCGTTTTATCGAAAAAAGGACTTCAGATTCGTGTTCAGCACCCCGAAAAACCCCTTAGAGAGTAGGTTTGAAAGCGATTAAACAGAGTTTATTTTTGAGCAATTTTGATGAAAAAACGCGAAAATAACCATGAAGGAAGCGTTTTATCGAAAAAAGGACTTCAGATTCGTGTTCAGCACCCCGAAAAACCCCTTAGAGAGTAGGTTTGAAAGCGATTAAACAGAGTTTATTTTTGAGCAATTTTGATGAAAAAACGCGAAAATAACCATGAAGGAAGCGTTTTATCGAAAAAAGGACTTCAGATTCGTGTTCAGCACCCCGAAAAACCCCTTAGAGAGTAGGTTTGAAAGCGATTAAACAGAGTTTATTTTTGAGCAATTTTGATGAAAAAACGCGAAAATAACCATGAAGGAAGCGTTTTATCGAAAAAAGGACTTCAGATTCGTGTTCAGCACCCCGAAAAACCCCTTAGAGAGTAGGTTTGAAAGCGATTAAACAGAGTTTATTTTTGAGCAATTTTGATGAAAAAACGCGAAAATAACCATGAAGGAAGCGTTTTATCGAAAAAAGGACTTCAGATTCGTGTTCAGCACCCCGAAAAACCCCTTAGAGAGTAGGTTTGAAAGCGATTAAACAGAGTTTATTTTTGAGCAATTTTGATGAAAAAACGCGAAAATAACCATGAAGGAAGCGTTTTATCGAAAAAAGGACTTCAGATTCGTGTTCAGCACCCCGAAAAACCCCTTAGAGAGTAGGTTTGAAAGCGATTAAACAGAGTTTATTTTTGAGCAATTTTGATGAAAAAACGCGAAAATAACCATGAAGGAAGCGTTTTATCGAAAAAAGGACTTCAGATTCGTGTTCAGCACCCCGAAAAACCCCTTAGAGTAGGTTTGAAAGCGATTAAACAGAGTTTATTTTTGAGCAATTTTGATGAAAAAACGCGAAAATAACCATGAAGGAAGCGTTTTATCGAAAAAAGGACTTCAGATTCGTGTTCAGCACCCCGAAAAACCCCTTAGAGAGTAGGTTTGAAAGCGATTAAACAGAGTTTATTTTTGAGCAATTTTGATGAAAAAACGCGAAAATAACCATGAAGGAAGCGTTTTATCGAAAAAAGGACTTCAGATTCGTGTTCAGCACCCTTTATTTTGGAGCAATTTTGATGAAAAAACGCGAAAATAACCATGAAGGAAGCGTTTTATCGAAAAAAGGACTTCAGATTCGTGTTCAGCACCCCGAAAAACCCCTTAGAGAGTAGGTTTGAAAGCGATTAAACAGAGTTTATTTTTGAGCAATTTTGATGAAAAAACGCGAAAATAACCATGAAGGAAGCGTTTTATCGAAAAAAGGACTTCAGATTCGTGTTCAGCACCCCGAAAAACCCCTTAGAGAGTAGGTTTGAAAGCGATTAAACAGAGTTAATTTTTGAGCAATTTTGATGAAAAAACGTGAAAATAACCATGAAGGAAGCGTTTTATCGAAAAAAGGACTTCAGATTCGTGTTCAGCACCCCGAAAAACCCCTTAGAGAGTAGGTTTGAAAGCGATTAAACAGAGTTTATTTTTGAGCAATTTTGATGAAAAAACGCGAAAATAACCATGAAGGAAGCGTTTTATCGAAAAAAGGACTTCAGATTCGTGTTCAGCACCCCGAAAAACCCCTTAGAGAGTAGGTTTGAAAGCGATTAAACAGAGTTTATTTTTGAGCAATTTTGATGAAAAAACGCGAAAATAACCATGAAGGAAGCGTTTTATCGAAAAAAGGACTTCAGATTCGTGTTCAGCACCCCGAAAACCCCTTAGAGAGTAGGTTTGAAAGCGATTAAACAGAGTTAATTTTTGAGCAATTTTGATGAAAAAACGCGAAAATAACCATGAAGGAAGCGTTTTATCGAAAAAAGGACTTCAGATTCGTGTTCAGCACCCCGAAAAACCCCTTAGAGAGTAGGTTTGAAAGCGATTAAACAGAGTTTATTTTGGAGCAATTTTGATTTTTATCGAAAAAAGGACTTCAGATTCGTGTTCAGCACCCCGAAAACCCCTTAGAGAGTAGGTTTGAAAGCGATTAAACAGAGTTTATTTTTGAGCAATTTTGATGAAAAACGCGAAAATAACCATGAAGGAAGCGTTTTATCGAAAAACGGACTTCAGATTCGTGTTCAGCACCCCGGAAAACCCCTTAGAGAGTAGGTTTGAAAGCGATTAAACAGAGTTAATTTTTGAGCAATTTTGATGAAAAAACGCGAAAATAACCATGAAGGAAGCGTTTTATCGAAAAAAGGACTTCAGATTCGTGTTCAGCACCCCGAAAAACCCCTTAGAGAGTAGGTTTGAAAGCGATTAAACAGAGTTTATTTTTGAGCAATTTTGATGAAAAAACGCGAAAATAACCATGAAGGAAGCGTTTTATCGAAAAAAGGACTTCAGATTCGTGTTCAGCACCCCGAAAAACCCCTTAGAGAGTAGGTTTGAAAGCGATTAAACAGAGTTAATTTTTGAGCAATTTTGATGAAAAAACGCGAAAATAACCATGAAGGAAGCGTTTTATCGAAAAAAGGACTTCAGATTCGTGTTCAGCACCCCGAAGAACCCCTAAGAGAGTAGGTTTGAAAGCGATCAAACA
>JAVIWC010000402.1:0-17444 GCA_031894815.1 Creontiades dilutus
TAAAACCCTTTTTTGGGGGTTTTTTGGGGTTAACAAATCTAATTTTTTTGTAAAATCTTTTATTTTTTTTGGGTTTTTTTCTTTCTAAAAATTAATCGTTTTCGTTTAAAAACCCCCTTTTAAGGGGTTTTCGGGGGGCTCACAATTAATTTTTTTGTAAAAAACCCCCCAGTATTTTCGGGGTTTTTCTTTCTAAAAATAATCTGTTAATCGTTTTTAAAAACCTCTAAGGGGGTTTTTTGGGGTTTTTACAAAATCTTAAAATTTTTCGATAAAAAACTTCTCATTACTTTGGGGTTTTTTTTTGCTCAAAAATTTAATCCGTTTTTCGTTTAAACCTCTCTCAAGGGTTTTTTGGGGTGCTAACACAATTGAATCCTTTTGTAAACGCTTCCTTCTGTTTTTTGGTTTTTTCCTGCTAAAAATTAACCTTTTTTAAACGCTTCCCCATTTGGGTTTTTCGGGTGCTAACACAAAATTTAATCCTTTTTAAAACGCTTTAACTCTGTTTAATCGCTTTCAAACCTACTCTCTAAGGGGTTTTTCGGGGTGCTGAACACGAATCTGAAGTCCTTTTTTCGATAAAACGCTTCCTTCATGGTTATTTTCGCGTTTTTTCATCAAAATTGCTCAAAAATTAACTCTGTTTAATCGCTTTCAAACCTACTCTCTAAGGGGTTTTTCGGGGTGCTGAACACGAATCTGAAGGTTTTTCGATTTCCTTCATGGTTATTTTCGCGTTTTTTCATCAAAATTGCTGAACTGTTTAATCGCTTTCAAACCTACTCTCTAAGGGGTTTTTCGGGGTGCTGAACACGAATCTGAAGTCCGTTTTTCGATAAAACGCTTCCTTCATGGTTATTTTCGCGTTTTTTCATCAAAATTGCTCAAAAATTAACTCTGTTTAATCGCTTTCAAACCTACTCTCTAAGGGGTTTTTCGGGGTGCTGAACACGAATCTGAAGTCCGTTTTTCGGGTTTTTCGGGGTGTTGAACACGAATCTGAAGTCCGTTTTTCGATAAAACGCTTCCTTCATGGTTATTTTCGCGTTTTTTCATCAAAATTGCTCAAAAATTAACTCTGTTTAATCGCTTTCAAACCTACTCTCTAAGGGGTTTTTCGGGGTGCTGAACACGAATCTGAAGTCCGTTTTTCGATAAAACGCTTCCTTCATGGTTATTTTCGCGTTTTTTCATCAAAATTGCTCAAAAATTAACTCTGTTTAATCGCTTTCAAACCTACTCTCTAAGGGGTTTTTCGGGGTGCTGAACACGAATCTGAAGTCCGTTTTTCGATAAAACGCTTCCTTCATGGTTATTTTCGCGTTTTTTCATCAAAATTGCTCAAAAATTAACTCTGTTTAATCGCTTTCAAACCTACTCTCTAAGGGGTTTTTCGGGGTGCTGAACACGAATCTGAAGTCCGTTTTTCGATAAAACGCTTCCTTCATGGTTATTTTCGCGTTTTTTCATCAAAATTGCTCAAAAATTAACTCTGTTTAATCGCTTTCAAACCTACTCTCTAAGGGGTTTTTCGGGGTGCTGAACACGAATCTGAAGTCCGTTTTTCGATAAAACGCTTCCTTCATGGTTATTTTCGCGTTTTTTCATCAAAATTGCTCAAAAATTAACTCTGTTTAATCGCTTTCAAACCTACTCTCTAAGGGGTTTTTCGGGGTGCTGAACACGAATCTGAAGTCCGTTTTTCGATAAAACGCTTCCTTCATGGTTATTTTCGCGTTTTTTATTTTCGCGTTTTTCAAAATTGCTCAAAAATTAACTCTGTTTAATCGCTTTCAAACCTACTCTCTAAGGGGTTTTTCGGGGTGCTGAACACGAATCTGAAGTCCGTTTTTCGATAAAACGCTTCCTTCATGGTTATTTTCGCGTTTTTTCATCAAAATTGCTCAAAAATTAACTCTGTTTAATCGCTTTCAAACCTACTCTCTAAGGGGTTTTTCGGGGTGCTGAACACGAATCTGAAGTCCGTTTTTCGATAAAACGCTTCCTTCATGGTTATTTTCGCGTTTTTTCATCAAAATTGCTCAAAAATTAACTCTGTTTAATCGCTTTCAAACCTACTCTCTAAGGGGTTTTTCGGGGTGCTGAACACGAATCTGAAGTCCGTTTTTCGATAAAACGCTTCCTTCATGGTTATTTTCGCGTTTTTTCATCAAAATTGCTCAAAAATTAACTCTGTTTAATCGCTTTCAAACCTACTCTCTAAGGGGTTTTTCGGGGTGCTGAACACGAATCTGAAGTCCGTTTTTCGATAAAACGCTTCCTTCATGGTTATTTTCGCGTTTTTTCATCAAAATTGCTCAAAAATTAACTCTGTTTAATCGCTTTCAAACCTACTCTCTAAGGGGTTTTTCGGGGTGCTGAACACGAATCTGAAGTCCGTTTTTCGATAAAACGCTTCCTTCATGGTTATTTTCGCGTTTTTTCATCAAAATTGCTCAAAAATTAACTCTGTTTAATCGCTTTCAAACCTACTCTCTAAGGGGTTTTTCGGGGTGCTGAACACGAATCTGAAGTCCGTTTTTCGATAAAACGCTTCCTTCATGGTTATTTTCGCGTTTTTTCATCAAAATTGCTCAAAAATTAACTCTGTTTAATCGCTTTCAAACCTACTCTCTAAGGGGTTTTTCGGGGTGCTGAACACGAATCTGAAGTCCGTTTTTCGATAAAACGCTTCCTTCATGGTTATTTTCGCGTTTTTCATCAAAATTGCTCAAAAATTAACTCTGTTTAATCGCTTTCAAACCTACTCTCTAAGGGGTTTTTCGGGGTGCTGAACACGAATCTGAAGTCCTTTTTTCGATAAAACGCTTCCTTCATGGTTATTTTCGCGTTTTTTCATCAAAATTGCTCAAAAATTAACTCTGTTTAATCGCTTTCAAACCTACTCTCTAAGGGGTTTTTCGGGGTGCTGAACACGAATCTGAAGTCCTTTTTTCGATAAAACGCTTCCTTCATGGTTATTTTCGCGTTTTTTCATCAAAATTGCTCAAAAATTAACTCTGTTTAATCGCTTTCAAACCTACTCTCTAAGGGGTTTTTCGGGGTGCTGAACACGAATCTGAAGTCCTTTTTTCGATAAAACGCTTCCTTCATGGTTATTTTCGCGTTTTTTCATCAAAATTGCTCAAAAATTAACTCTGTTTAATCGCTTTCAAACCTACTCTCTAAGGGGTTTTTCGGGGTGCTGACGAATCTGAAGTCCTTTTTTCGATAAAACGCTTCCTTCATGGTTATTTTCGCGTTTTTTCATCAAAATTGCTCAAAAATTAACTCTGTTTAATCGCTTTCAAACCTACTCTCTAAGGGGTTTTTCGGGGTGCTGAACACGAATCTGAAGTCCTTTTTTCGATAAAACGCTTCCTTCATGGTTATTTTCGCGTTTTTTCATCAAAATTGCTCAAAAATTAACTCTGTTTAATCGCTTTCAAACCTACTCTCTAAGGGGTTTTTCGGGGTGCTGAACACGAATCTGAAGTCCTTTTTTCGATAAAACGCTTCCTTCATGGTTATTTTCGCGTTTTTTCATCAAAATTGCTCAAAAATTAACTCTGTTTAATCGCTTTCAAACCTACTCTCTAAGGGGTTTTTCTGGGTGCTGAACACGAATCGAAGTCCGTTTTTCGATAAAACGCTTCCTTCATGGTTATTTTCGCGTTTTTTCATCAAAATTGCTCAAAAATTAACTCTGTTTAATCGCTTTCAAACCTACTCTCTAACGAATCTGAAGTCCTTTTTTCGATAAAACGCGCTTCCTTCATGGTTATTTTCGCGTTTTTTCATCAAAATTGCTCAAAAATTAACTCTGTTTAATCGCTTTCAAACCTACTCTCTAAGGGGTTTTTCGGGGTGCTGAACACGAATCTGAAGTCCTTTTTTCGATAAAACGCTTCCTTCATGGTTATTTTCGCGTTTTTTCATCAAAATTGCTCAAAAATTAACTCTGTTTAATCGCTTTCAAACCTACTCTCTAAGGGGTTTTTCGGGGTGCTGAACACGAATCTGAAGTCCTTTTTTCGATAAAACGCTTCCTTCATGGTTATTTTCGCGTTTTTTCATCAAAATTGCTCAAAAATTAACTCTGTTTAATCGCTTTCAAACCTACTCTCTAAGGGGTTTTTCGGGGTGCTGAACACGAATCTGAAGTCCTTTTTTCGATAAAACGCTTCCTTCATGGTTATTTTCGCGTTTTTTCATCAAAATTGCTCAAAAATTAACTCTGTTTAATCGCTTTCAAACCTACTCTCTAAGGGGTTTTTCGGGGTGCTGAACACGAATCTGAAGTCCTTTTTTCGATAAAACGCTTCCTTCATGGTTATTTTCGCGTTTTTTCATCAAAATTGCTCAAAAATTAACTCTGTTTAATCGCTTTCAAACCTACTCTCTAAGGGGTTTTTCGGGGTGCTGAACACGAATCTGAAGTCCTTTTTTCGATAAAACGCTTCCTTCATGGTTATTTTCGCGTTTTTTCATCAAAATTGCTCAAAAATTAACTCTGTTTAATCGCTTTCAAACCTACTCTCTAAGGGGTTTTTCGGGGTGCTGAACACGAATCTGAAGTCCTTTTTTCGATAAAACGCTTCCTTCATGGTTATTTTCGCGTTTTTTCATCAAAATTGCTCAAAAATTAACTCTGTTTAATCGCTTTCAAACCTACTCTCTAAGGGGTTTTTCGGGGTGCTGAACACGAATCTGAAGTCCTTTTTTCGATAAAACGCTTCCTTCATGGTTATTTTCGCGTTTTTTCATCAAAATTGCTCAAAAATTAACTCTGTTTAATCGCTTTCAAACCTACTCTCTAAGGGGTTTTTCGGGGTGCTGAACACGAATCTGAAGTCCTTTTTTCGATAAAACGCTTCCTTCATGGTTATTTTCGCGTTTTTTCATCAAAATTGCTCAAAAATTAACTCTGTTTAATCGCTTTCAAACCTACTCTCTAAGGGGTTTTTCGGGGTGCTGAACACGAATCTGAAGTCCTTTTTTCGATAAAACGCTTCCTTCATGGTTATTTTCGCGTTTTTTCATCAAAATTGCTCAAAAATTAACTCTGTTTAATCGCTTTCAAACCTACTCTCTAAGGGGTTTTTCGGGGTGCTGAACACGAATCTGAAGTCCTTTTTTCGATAAAACGCTTCCTTCATGGTTATTTTCGCGTTTTTTCATCAAAATTGCTCAAAAATTAACTCTGTTTAATCGCTTTCAAACCTACTCTCTAAGGGGTTTTTCGGGGTGCTGAACACGAATCTGAAGTCCTTTTTTCGATAAAACGCTTCCTTCATGGTTATTTTCGCGTTTTTTCATCAAAATTGCTCAAAAATTAACTCTGTTTAATCGCTTTCAAACCTACTCTCTAAGGGGTTTTTCGGGGTGCTGAACACGAATCTGAAGTCCTTTTTTCGATAAAACGCTTCCTTCATGGTTATTTTCGCGTTTTTTCATCAAAATTGCTCAAAAATTAACTCTGTTTAATCGCTTTCAAACCTACTCTCTAAGGGGTTTTTCGGGGTGCTGAACACGAATCTGAAGTCCTTTTTTCGATAAAACGCTTCCTTCATGGTTATTTTCGCGTTTTTTCATCAAAATTGCTCAAAAATTAACTCTGTTTAATCGCTTTCAAACCTACTCTCTAAGGGGTTTTTCGGGGTGCTGAACACGAATCTGAAGTCCTTTTTTCGATAAAACGCTTCCTTCATGGTTATTTTCGCGTTTTTTCATCAAAATTGCTCAAAAATTAACTCTGTTTAATCGCTTTCAAACCTACTCTCTAAGGGGTTTTTCGGGGTGCTGAACACGAATCTGAAGTCCTTTTTTCGATAAAACGCTTCCTTCATGGTTATTTTCGCGTTTTTTCATCAAAATTGCTCAAAAATTAACTCTGTTTAATCGCTTTCAAACCTACTCTCTAAGGGGTTTTTCGGGGTGCTGAACACGAATCTGAAGTCCTTTTTTCGATAAAACGCTTCCTTCATGGTTATTTTCGCGTTTTTTCATCAAAATTGCTCAAAAATTAACTCTGTTTAATCGCTTTCAAACCTACTCTCTAAGGGGTTTTTCGGGGTGCTGAACACGAATCTGAAGTCCTTTTTTCGATAAAACGCTTCCTTCATGGTTATTTTCGCGTTTTTTCATCAAAATTGCTCAAAAATTAACTCTGTTTAATCGCTTTCAAACCTACTCTCTAAGGGGTTTTTCGGGGTGCTGAACACGAATCTGAAGTCCTTTTTTCGATAAAACGCTTCCTTCATGGTTATTTTCGCGTTTTTTCATCAAAATTGCTCAAAAATTAACTCTGTTTAATCGCTTTCAAACCTACTCTCTAAGGGGTTTTTCGGGGTGCTGAACACGAATCTGAAGTCCTTTTTTCGATAAAACGCTTCCTTCATGGTTATTTTCGCGTTTTTTCATCAAAATTGCTCAAAAATAAACTCTGTTTAATCGCTTTCAAACCTACTCTCTAAGGGGTTTTTCGGGGTGCTGAACACGAATCTGATTTTCGCGTTTTTTCATCAAAATTGCTCAAAAAGTGAACACCTGAAGTCCTTTTTTCGATAAAACGCTTCCTTCATGGTTATTTTCGCGTTTTTTCATCAAAATTGCTCAAAAATTAACTCTGTTTAATCGCTTTCAAACCTACTCTCTAAGGGGTTTTTCGGGGTGCTGAACACGAATCTGAAGTCCTTTTTTCGATAAAACGCTTCCTTCATGGTTATTTTCGCGTTTTTTCATCAAAATTGCTCAAAAATTAACTCTGTTTAATCGCTTTCAAACCTACTCTCTAAGGGGTTTTTCGGGGTGCTGAACACGAATCTGAAGTCCTTTTTTCGATAAAACGCTTCCTTCATGGTTATTTTCGCGTTTTTTCATCAAAATTGCTCAAAAATTAACTCTGTTTAATCGCTTTCAAACCTACTCTCTAAGGGGTTTTTCGGGGTGCTGAACACGAATCTGAAGTCCTTTTTTCGATAAAACGCTTCCTTCATGGTTATTTTCGCGTTTTTTCATCAAAATTGCTCAAAAATTAACTCTGTTTAATCGCTTTCAAACCTACTCTCTAAGGGTTTTTCGGGGTGCTGAACACGAATCTGAAGTCCTTTTTTCGATAAAACGCTTCCTTCATGGTTATTTTCGCGTTTTTTCATCAAAATTGCTCAAAAATTAACTCTGTTTAATCGCTTTCAAACCTACTCTCTAAGGGGTTTTTCGGGGTAATTGCTCAAAAATTAACTCTGTTTAATCGCTTTCAAACCTACTCTCTAAGGGGTTTTTCGGGGTGCTGAACACGAATCTGAAGTCCTTTTTTCGATAAAACGCTTCCTTCATGGTTATTTTCGCGTTTTTTCAGTCCTTTTTTCGATAAAACGCTTCCTTCATGGTTATTTTCGCGTTTTTTCATCAAAATTGCTCAAAAATTAACTCTGTTTAATCGCTTTCAAACCTACTCTCTAAGGGGTTTTTCGGGGTGCTGAACACGAATCTGAAGTCCTTTTTTCGATAAAACGCTTCCTTCATGGTTATTTTCGCGTTTTTTCATCAAAATTGCTCAAAAATTAACTCTGTTTAATCGCTTTCAAACCTACTCTCTAAGGGGTTTTTCGGGGTGCTGAACACGAATCTGAAGTCCTTTTTTCGATAAAACGCTTCCTTCATGGTTATTTTCGCGTTTTTTCATCAAAATTGCTCAAAAATTAACTCTGTTTAATCGCTTTCAAACCTACTCTCTAAGGGGTTTTTCGGGGTGCTGAACACGAATCTGAAGTCCTTTTTTCGATAAAACGCTTCCTTCATGGTTATTTTCGCGTTTTTTCATCAAAATTGCTCAAAAATTAACTCTGTTTAATCGCTTTCAAACCTACTCTCTAAGGGGTTTTTCGGGGTGCTGAACACGAATCTGAAGTCCTTTTTTCGATAAAACGCTTCCTTCATGGTTATTTTCGCGTTTTTTCATCAAAATTGCTCAAAAATTAACTCTGTTTAATCGCTTTCAAACCTACTCTCTAAGGGGTTTTTCGGGGTGCTGAACACGAATCTGAAGTCTTTTTTCGATAAAACGCTTCCTTCATGGTTATTTTCGCGTTTTTTCATCAAAATTGCTCAAAAATTAACTCTGTTTAATCGCTTTCAAACCTACTCTCTAAGGGGTTTTTCGGGGTGCTGAACACGAATCTGAAGTCCTTTTTTCGATAAAACGCTTCCTTCATGGTTATTTTCGCGTTTTTTCATCAAAATTGCTCAAAAATTAACTCTGTTTAATCGCTTTCAAACCTACTCTCTAAGGGGTTTTTCGGGGTGCTGAACACGAATCTGAAGTCCTTTTTTCGATAAAACGCTTCCTTCATGGTTATTTTCGCGTTTTTTCATCAAAATTGCTCAAAAATTAACTCTGTTTAATCGCTTTCAAACCTACTCTCTAAGGGGTTTTTCGGGGTGCTGAACACGAATCTGAAGTCCTTTTTTCGATAAAACGCTTCCTTCATGGTTATTTTCGCGTTTTTTCATCAAAATTGCTCAAAAATTAACTCTGTTTAATCGCTTTCAAACCTACTCTCTAAGGGGTTTTTCGGGGTGCTGAACACGAATCTGAAGTCCTTTTTTCGATAAAACGCTTCCTTCATGGTTATTTTCGCGTTTTTTCATCAAAATTGCTCAAAAATTAACTCTGTTTAATCGCTTTCAAACCTACTCTCTAAGGGGTTTTTCGGGGTGCTGAACACGAATCTGAAGTCCTTTTTTCGATAAAACGCTTCCTTCATGGTTATTTTCGCGTTTTTTCATCAAAATTGCTCAAAAATTAACTCTGTTTAATCGCTTTCAAACCTACTCTCTAAGGGGTTTTTCGGGGTGCTGAACACGAATCTGAAGTCCTTTTTTCGATAAAACGCTTCCTTCATGGTTATTTTCGCGTTTTTTCATCAAAATTGCTCAAAAATTAACTCTGTTTAATCGCTTTCAAACCTACTCTCTAAGGGGTTTTTCGGGGTGCTGAACACGAATCTGAAGTCCTTTTTTCGATAAAACGCTTCCTTCATGGTTATTTTCGCGTTTTTTCATCAAAATTGCTCAAAAATTAACTCTGTTTAATCGCTTTCAAACCTACTCTCTAAGGGGTTTTTCGGGGTGCTGAACACGAATCTGAAGTCCTTTTTTCGATAAAACGCTTCCTTCATGGTTATTTTCGCGTTTTTTCATCAAAATTGCTCAAAAATTAACTCTGTTTAATCGCTTTCAAACCTACTCTCTAAGGGGTTTTTCGGGGTGCTGAACACGAATCTGAAGTCCTTTTTTCGATAAAACGCTTCCTTCATGGTTATTTTCGCGTTTTTTCATCAAAATTGCTCAAAAATTAACTCTGTTTAATCGCTTTCAAACCTACTCTCTAAGGGGTTTTTCGGGGTGCTGAACACGAATCTGAAGTCCTTTTTTCGATAAAACGCTTCCTTCATGGTTATTTTCGCGTTTTTTCATCAAAATTGCTCAAAAATTAACTCTGTTTAATCGCTTTCAAACCTACTCTCTAAGGGGTTTTTCGGGGTGCTGAACACGAATCTGAAGTCCTTTTTTCGATAAAACGCTTCCTTCATGGTTATTTTCGCGTTTTTTCATCAAAATTGCTCAAAAATTAACTCTGTTTAATCGCTTTCAAACCTACTCTCTAAGGGGTTTTTCGGGGTGCTGAACACGAATCTGAAGTCCTTTTTTCGATAAAACGCTTCCTTCATGGTTATTTTCGCGTTTTTTCATCAAAATTGCTCAAAAATTAACTCTGTTTAATCGCTTTCAAACCTACTCTCTAAGGGGTTTTTCGGGGTGCTGAACACGAATCTGAAGTCCTTTTTTCGATAAAACGCTTCCTTCATGGTTATTTTCGCGTTTTTTCATCAAAATTGCTCAAAAATTAACTCTGTTTAATCGCTTTCAAACCTACTCTCTAAGGGGTTTTTCGGGGTGCTGAACACGAATCTGAAGTCCTTTTTTCGATAAAACGCTTCCTTCATGGTTATTTTCGCGTTTTTTCATCAAAATTGCTCAAAAATTAACTCTGTTTAATCGCTTTCAAACCTACTCTCTAAGGGGTTTTTCGGGGTGCTGAACACGAATCTGAAGTCCTTTTTTCGATAAAACGCTTCCTTCATGGTTATTTTCGCGTTTTTTCATCAAAATTGCTCAAAAATTAACTCTGTTTAATCGCTTTCAAACCTACTCTCTAAGGGGTTTTTCGGGGTGCTGAACACGAATCTGAAGTCCGTTTTTCGATAAAACGCTTCCTTCATGGTTATTTTCGCGTTTTTTCATCAAAATTGCTCAAAAATTAACTCTGTTTAATCGCTTTCAAACCTACTCTCTAAGGGGTTTTTCGGGGTGCTGAACACGAATCTGAAGTCCTTTTTTCGATAAAACGCTTCCTTCATGGTTATTTTCGCGTTTTTTCATCAAAATTGCTCAAAAATTAACTCTGTTTAATCGCTTTCAAACCTACTCTCTAAGGGGTTTTTCGGGGTGCTGAACACGAATCTGAAGTCCTTTTTTCGATAAAACGCTTCCTTCATGGTTATTTTCGCGTTTTTTCATCAAAATTGCTCAAAAATTAACTCTGTTTAATCGCTTTCAAACCTACTCTCTAAGGGGTTTTTCGGGGTGCTGAACACGAATCTGAAGTCCGTTTTTCGATAAAACGCTTCCTTCATGGTTATTTTCGCGTTTTTTTTCATCAAAATTGCTCAAAAATTAACTCTGTTTAATCGCTTTCAAACCTACTCTCTAAGGGGTTTTTCGGGGTGCTGAACACGAATCTGAAGTCCTTTTTTCGATAAAACGCTTCCTTCATGGTTATTTTCGCGTTTTTTCATCAAAATTGCTCAAAAATTAACTCTGTTTAATCGCTTTCAAACCTACTCTCTAAGGGGTTTTTCGGGGTGCTGAACACGAATCTGAAGTCCTTTTTTCGATAAAACGCTTCCTTCATGGTTATTTTCGCGTTTTTTCATCAAAATTGCTCAAAAATTAACTCTGTTTAATCGCTTTCAAACCTACTCTCTAAGGGGTTTTTCGGGGTGCTGAACACGAATCTGAAGTCCTTTTTTCGATAAAACGCTTCCTTCATGGTTATTTTCGCGTTTTTTCATCAAAATTGCTCAAAAATTAACTCTGTTTAATCGCTTTCAAACCTACTCTCTAAGGGGTTTTTCGGGGTGCTGAACACGAATCTGAAGTCCTTTTTTCGATAAAACGCTTCCTTCATGGTTATTTTCGCGTTTTTTCATCAAAATTGCTCAAAAATTAACTCTGTTTAATCGCTTTCAAACCTACTCTCTAAGGGGTTTTTCGGGGTGCTGAACACGAATCTGAAGTCCTTTTTTCGATAAAACGCTTCCTTCATGGTTATTTTCGCGTTTTTTCATCAAAATTGCTCAAAAATTAACTCTGTTTAATCGCTTTCAAACCTACTCTCTAAGGGGTTTTTCGGGGTGCTGAACACGAATCTGAAGTCCTTTTTTCGATAAAACGCTTCCTTCATGGTTATTTTCGCGTTTTTTCATCAAAATTGCTCAAAAATTAACTCTGTTTAATCGCTTTCAAACCTACTCTCTAAGGGGTTTTTCGGGGTGCTGAACACGAATCTGAAGTCCGTTTTTCGATAAAACGCTTCCTTCATGGTTATTTTCGCGTTTTTTCATCAAAATTGCTCAAAAATTAACTCTGTTTAATCGCTTTCAAACCTACTCTCTAAGGGGTTTTTCGGGGTGCTGAACACGAATCTGAAGTCCTTTTTTCGATAAAACGCTTCCTTCATGGTTATTTTCGCGTTTTTTCATCAAAATTGCTCAAAAATTAACTCTGTTTAATCGCTTTCAAACCTACTCTCTAAGGGGTTTTTCGGGGTGCTGAACACGAATCTGAAGTCCTTTTTTCGATAAAACGCTTCCTTCATGGTTATTTTCGCGTTTTTTCATCAAAATTGCTCAAAAATTAACTCTGTTTAATCGCTTTCAAACCTACTCTCTAAGGGGTTTTTCGGGGTGCTGAACACGAATCTGAAGTCCGTTTTTCGATAAAACGCTTCCTTCATGGTTATTTTCGCGTTTTTTCATCAAAATTGCTCAAAAATTAACTCTGTTTAATCGCTTTCAAACCTACTCTCTAAGGGGTTTTTCGGGGTGCTGAACACGAATCTGAAGTCCGTTTTTCGATAAAACGCTTCCTTCATGGTTATTTTCGCGTTTTTTCATCAAAATTGCTCAAAAATTAACTCTGTTTAATCGCTTTCAAACCTACTCTCTAAGGGGTTTTTCGGGGTGCTGAACACGAATCTGAAGTCCGTTTTTCGATAAAACGCTTCCTTCATGGTTATTTTCGCGTTTTTTCATCAAAATTGCTCAAAAATTAACTCTGTTTAATCGCTTTCAAACCTACTCTCTAAGGGGTTTTTCGGGGTGCTGAACACGAATCTGAAGTCCGTTTTTCGATAAAACGCTTCCTTCATGGTTATTTTCGCGTTTTTTCATCAAAATTGCTCAAAAATTAACTCTGTTTAATCGCTTTCAAACCTACTCTCTAAGGGGTTTTTCGGGGTGCTGAACACGAATCTGAAGTCCGTTTTTCGATAAAACGCTTCCTTCATGGTTATTTTCGCGTTTTTTCATCAAAATTGCTCAAAAATTAACTCTGTTTAATCGCTTTCAAACCTACTCTCTAAGGGGTTTTTCGGGGTGCTGAACACGAATCTGAAGTCCGTTTTTCGATAAAACGCTTCCTTCATGGTTATTTTCGCGTTTTTTCATCAAAATTGCTCAAAAATTAACTCTGTTTAATCGCTTTCAAACCTACTCTCTAAGGGGTTTTTCGGGGTGCTGAACACGAATCTGAAGTCCGTTTTTCGATAAAACGCTTCCTTCATGGTTATTTTCGCGTTTTTTCATCAAAATTGCTCAAAAATTAACTCTGTTTAATCGCTTTCAAACCTACTCTCTAAGGGGTTTTTCGGGGTGCTGAACACGAATCTGAAGTCCGTTTTTCGATAAAACGCTTCCTTCATGGTTATTTTCGCGTTTTTTCATCAAAATTGCTCAAAAATTAACTCTGTTTAATCGCTTTCAAACCTACTCTCTAAGGGGTTTTTCGGGGTGCTGAACACGAATCTGAAGTCCGTTTTTCGATAAAACGCTTCCTTCATGGTTATTTTCGCGTTTTTTCATCAAAATTGCTCAAAAATTAACTCTGTTTAATCGCTTTCAAACCTACTCTCTAAGGGGTTTTTCGGGGTGCTGAACACGAATCTGAAGTCCGTTTTTCGATAAAACGCTTCCTTCATGGTTATTTTCGCGTTTTTTCATCAAAATTGCTCAAAAATTAACTCTGTTTAATCGCTTTCAAACCCTCTCTAAGGGGTTTTTCGGGGTGCTGAACACGAATCTGAAGTCCGTTTTTCGATAAAACGCTTCCTTCATGGTTATTTTCGCGTTTTTTCATCAAAATTGCTCAAAAATTAACTCTGTTTAATCGCTTTCAAACCTACTCTCTAAGGGGTTTTTCGGGGTGCTGAACACGAATCTGAAGTCCGTTTTTCGATAAAACGCTTCCTTCATGGTTATTTTCGCGTTTTTTCATCAAAATTGCTCAAAAATTAACTCTGTTTAATCGCTTTCAAACCTACTCTCTAAGGGGTTTTTCGGGGTGCTGAACACGAATCTGAAGTCCGTTTTTCGATAAAACGCTTCCTTCATGGTTATTTTCGCGTTTTTTCATCAAAATTGCTCAAAAATTAACTCTGTTTAATCGCTTTCAAACCTACTCTCTAAGGGGTTTTTCGGGGTGCTGAACACGAATCTGAAGTCCGTTTTTCGATAAAACGCTTCCTTCATGGTTATTTTCGCGTTTTTTCATCAAAATTGCTCAAAAATTAACTCTGTTTAATCGCTTTCAAACCTACTCTCTAAGGGGTTTTTCGGGGTGCTGAACACGAATCTGAAGTCCGTTTTTCGATAAAACGCTTCCTTCATGGTTATTTTCGCGTTTTTTCATCAAAATTGCTCAAAAATTAACTCTGTTTAATCGCTTTCAAACCTACTCTCTAAGGGGTTTTTCGGGGTGCTGAACACGAATCTGAAGTCCGTTTTTCGATAAAACGCTTCCTTCATGGTTATTTTCGCGTTTTTTCATCAAAATTGCTCAAAAATTAACTCTGTTTAATCGCTTTCAAACCTACTCTCTAAGGGGTTTTTCGGGGTGCTGAACACGAATCTGAAGTCCGTTTTTCGATAAAACGCTTCCTTCATGGTTATTTTCGCGTTTTTTCATCAAAATTGCTCAAAAATTAACTCTGTTTAATCGCTTTCAAACCTACTCTCTAAGGGGTTTTTCGGGGTGCTGAACACGAATCTGAAGTCCGTTTTTCGATAAAACGCTTCCTTCATGGTTATTTTCGCGTTTTTTCATCAAAATTGCTCAAAAATTAACTCTGTTTAATCGCTTTCAAACCTACTCTCTAAGGGGTTTTTCGGGGTGCTGAACACGAATCTGAAGTCCGTTTTTCGATAAAACGCTTCCTTCATGGTTATTTTCGCGTTTTTTCATCAAAATTGCTCAAAAATTAACTCTGTTTAATCGCTTTCAAACCTACTCTCTAAGGGGTTTTTCGGGGTGCTGAACACGAATCTGAAGTCCGTTTTTCGATAAAACGCTTCCTTCATGGTTATTTTCGCGTTTTTTCATCAAAATTGCTCAAAAATTAACTCTGTTTAATCGCTTTCAAACCTACTCTCTAAGGGGTTTTTCGGGGTGCTGAACACGAATCTGAAGTCCGTTTTTCGATAAAACGCTTCCTTCATGGTTATTTTCGCGTTTTTTCATCAAAATTGCTCAAAAATTAACTCTGTTTAATCGCTTTCAAACCTACTCTCTAAGGGGTTTTTCGGGGTGCTGAACACGAATCTGAAGTCCGTTTTTCGATAAAACGCTTCCTTCATGGTTATTTTCGCGTTTTTTCATCAAAATTGCTCAAAAATTAACTCTGTTTAATCGCTTTCAAACCTACTCTCTAAGGGGTTTTTCGGGGTGCTGAACACGAATCTGAAGTCCGTTTTTCGATAAAACGCTTCCTTCATGGTTATTTTCGCGTTTTTTCATCAAAATTGCTCAAAAATTAACTCTGTTTAATCGCTTTCAAACCTACTCTCTAAGGGGTTTTTCGGGGTGCTGAACACGAATCTGAAGTCCGTTTTTCGATAAAACGCTTCCTTCATGGTTATTTTCGCGTTTTTTCATCAAAATTGCTCAAAAATTAACTCTGTTTAATCGCTTTCAAACCTACTCTCTAAGGGGTTTTTCGGGGTGCTGAACACGAATCTGAAGTCCGTTTTTCGATAAAACGCTTCCTTATGGTTATTTTCGCGTTTTTTCATCAAAATTGCTCAAAAATTAACTCTGTTTAATCGCTTTCAAACCTACTCTCTAAGGGGTTTTTCGGGGTGCTGAACACGAATCTGAAGTCCGTTTTTCGATAAAACGCTTCCTTCATGGTTATTTTCGCGTTTTTTCATCAAAATTGCTCAAAAATTAACTCTGTTTAATCGCTTTCAAACCTACTCTCTAAGGGGTTTTTCGGGGTGCTGAACACGAATCTGAAGTCCTTTTTTCGATAAAACGCTTCCTTCATGGTTATTTTCGCGTTTTTTCATCAAAATTGCTCAAAAATTAACTCTGTTTAATCGCTTTCAAACCTACTCTCTAAGGGGTTTTTCGGGGTGCTGAACACGAATCTGAAGTCCTTTTTTCGATAAAACGCTTCCTTCATGGTTATTTTCGCGTTTTTTCATCAAAATTGCTCAAAAATAAACTCTGTTTAATCGCTTTCAAACCTACTCTCTAAGGGGTTTTTCGGGGTGCTGAACACGAATCTGAAGTCCTTTTTTCGATAAAACGCTTCCTTCATGGTTATTTTCGCGTTTTTTCATCAAAATTGCTCAAAAATTAACTCTGTTTAATCGCTTTCAAACCTACTCTCTAAGGGGTTTTTCGGGGTGCTGAACACGAATCTGAAGTCCTTTTTTCGATAAAACGCTTCCTTCATGGTTATTTTCGCGTTTTTTCATCAAAATTGCTCAAAAATTAACTCTGTTTAATCGCTTTCAAACCTACTCTCTAAGGGGTTTTTCGGGGTGCTGAACACGAATCTGAAGTCCTTTTTTCGATAAAACGCTTCCTTCATGGTTATTTTCGCGTTTTTTCATCAAAATTGCTCAAAAATTAACTCTGTTTAATCGCTTTCAAACCTACTCTCTAAGGGGTTTTTCGGGGTGCTGAACACGAATCTGAAGTCCTTTTTTCGATAAAACGCTTCCTTCATGGTTATTTTCGCGTTTTTTCATCAAAATTGCTCAAAAATTAACTCTGTTTAATCGCTTTCAAACCTACTCTCTAAGGGGTTTTTCGGGGTGCTGAACACGAATCTGAAGTCCTTTTTTCGATAAAACGCTTCCTTCATGGTTATTTTCGCGTTTTTTCATCAAAATTGCTCAAAAATTAACTCTGTTTAATCGCTTTCAAACCTACTCTCTAAGGGGTTTTTCGGGGTGCTGAACACGAATCTGAAGTCCTTTTTTCGATAAAACGCTTCCTTCATGGTTATTTTCGCGTTTTTTCATCAAAATTGCTCAAAAATTAACTCTGTTTAATCGCTTTCAAACCTACTCTCTAAGGGGTTTTTCGGGGTGCTGAACACGAATCTGAAGTCCTTTTTTCGATAAAACGCTTCCTTCATGGTTATTTTCGCGTTTTTTCATCAAAATTGCTCAAAAATTAACTCTGTTTAATCGCTTTCAAACCTACTCTCTAAGGGGTTTTTCGGGGTGCTGAACACGAATCTGAAGTCCTTTTTTCGATAAAACGCTTCCTTCATGGTTATTTTCGCGTTTTTTCATCAAAATTGCTCAAAAATTAACTCTGTTTAATCGCTTTCAAACCTACTCTCTAAGGGGTTTTTCGGGGTGCTGAACACGAATCTGAAGTCCTTTTTTCGATAAAACGCTTCCTTCATGGTTATTTTCGCGTTTTTTCATCAAAATTGCTCAAAAATTAACTCTGTTTAATCGCTTTCAAACCTACTCTCTAAGGGGTTTTTCGGGGTGCTGAACACGAATCTGAAGTCCTTTTTTCGATAAAACGCTTCCTTCATGGTTATTTTCGCGTTTTTTCATCAAAATTGCTCAAAAATAAACTCTGTTTAATCGCTTTCAAACCTACTCTCTAAGGGGTTTTTCGGGGTGCTGAACACGAATCTGAAGTCCTTTTTTCGATAAAACGCTTCCTTCATGGTTATTTTCGCGTTTTTTCATCAAAATTGCTCAAAAATTAACTCTGTTTAATCGCTTTCGAACCTACTCTCTAGGGGTTTTTCGGGGTGCTGAACACGAATCTGGAGTCCTTTTTTC
>JAVIWC010000403.1:0-18136 GCA_031894815.1 Creontiades dilutus
GCTTCCTTTATGGTTATTTTCGCGTTTTTTCATCAAAATTTCTCAAAAATAAACTCTGTTTAATCGCTTTCAAACCTACTCTCTAAGGGGTTTTTCGGGTGCTGAACACGAATCTGAAGTCCTTTTTTCGATAAAACGCTTCCTTCATGGTTATTTTCGCGTTTTTTCATCAAAATTGCTCAAAAATAAACTCTGTTTAATCGCTTTCAAACCTACTCTCTAAGGGGTTTTTCGGGGTGCTGAACACGAATCTGGTCCGTTTCTCGATAAAACGCTTCCTTCATGGTAACTCTGTTTAATCCTTTTCAAACCTACTCTCTAAGGGGTTTTTCGGGGTGCTGAACACGAATCTGAAGTCCGTTTCTCGATAAAACGCTTCCTTCATGGTTATTTTCGCGATTTTTCATCAAAATTGCTCAAAAATAAACTCTGTTTAATCCTTTTCAAACCTACTCTCTAAGGGGTTTTTCGGGGTGCTGAACACGAATCTGAAGTCCGTTTCTCGATAAAACGCTTCCTTCATGGTTATTTTCGCGATTTTTCATCAAAATTGCTCAAAAATAAACTCTGTTTAATCCTTTTCAAACCTACTCTCTAAGGGGTTTTTCGGGGTGCTGAACACGAATCTGAAGTCCGTTTCTCGATAAAACGCTTCCTTCATGGTTATTTTCGCGATTTTTCATCAAAATTGCTCAAAAATAAACTCTGTTTAATCCTTTTCAAACCTACTCTCTAAGGGGTTTTTCGGGGTGCTGAACACGAATCTGAAGTCCGTTTCTCGATAAAACGCTTCCTTCATGGTTATTTTCGCGATTTTTCATCAAAATTGCTCAAAAATAAACTCTGTTTAATCCTTTTCAAACCTACTCTCTAAGGGGTTTTTCGGGGTGCTGAACACGAATCTGAAGTCCGTTTCTCGATAAAACGCTTCCTTCATGGTTATTTTCGCGATTTTTCATCAAAATTGCTCAAAAATAAACTCTGTTTAATCCTTTCAAACCTACTCTCTAAGGGGTTTTTCGGGGTGCTGAACACGAATCTGAAGTCCGTTTCTCGATAAAACGCTTCCTTCATGGTTATTTTCGCGATTTTTCATCAAAATTGCTCAAAAATAAACTCTGTTTAATCCTTTTCAAACCTACTCTCTAAGGGGTTTTTCGGGGTGCTGAACACGAATCTGAAGTCCGTTTCTCGATAAAACGCTTCCTTCATGGTTATTTTCGCGATTTTTCATCAAAATTGCTCAAAAATAAACTCTGTTTAATCCTTTTCAAACCTACTCTCTAAGGGGTTTTTCGGGGTGCTGAACACGAATCTGAAGTCCGGTTTCTCGATAAAACGCTTCCTTCATGGTTATTTTCGCGATTTTTCATCAAAATTGCTCAAAAATAAACTCTGTTTAATCCTTTTCAAACCTACTCTCTAAGGGGTTTTTCGGGGTGCTGAACACGAATCTGAAGTCCGTTTCTCGATAAAACGCTTCCTTCATGGTTATTTTCGCGATTTTTCATCAAAATTGCTCAAAAATAAACTCTGTTTAATCCTTTTCAAACCTACTCTCTAAGGGGTTTTTCGGGGTGCTGAACACGAATCTGAAGTCCGTTTCTCGATAAAACGCTTCCTTCATGGTTATTTTCGCGATTTTTCATCAAAATTGCTCAAAAATAAACTCTGTTTAATCCTTTTCAAACCTACTCTCTAAGGGGTTTTTCGGGGTGCTGAACACGAATCTGAAGTCCGTTTCTCGATAAAACGCTTCCTTCATGGTTATTTTCGCGATTTTTCATCAAAATTGCTCAAAAATAAACTCTGTTTAATCCTTTTCAAACCTACTCTCTAAGGGGTTTTTCGGGGTGCTGAACACGAATCTGAAGTCCGTTTCTCGATAAAACGCTTCCTTCATGGTTATTTTCGCGATTTTTCATCAAAATTGCTCAAAAATAAACTCTGTTTAATCCTTTTCAAACCTACTCTCTAAGGGGTTTTTCGGGGTGCTGAACACGAATCTGAAGTCCGTTTCTCGATAAAACGCTTCCTTCATGGTTATTTTCGCGATTTTTCATCAAAATTGCTCAAAAATAAACTCTGTTTAATCCTTTTCAAACCTACTCTCTAAGGGGTTTTTCGGGGTGCTGAACACGAATCTGAAGTCCGTTTCTCGATAAAACGCTTCCTTCATGGTTATTTTCGCGATTTTTCATCAAAATTGCTCAAAAATAAACTCTGTTTAATCCTTTTCAAACCTACTCTCTAAGGGGTTTCCCGGGGTGCTGAACACGAATCTGAAGTCCGTTTCTCGATAAAACGCTTCCTTCATGGTTATTTTCGCGATTTTTCATCAAAATTGCTCAAAAATAAACTCTGTTTAATCCTTTTCAAACCTACTCTCTAAGGGGTTTTTCGGGGTGCTGAACACGAATCTGAAGTCCGTTTCTCGATAAAACGCTTCCTTCATGGTTATTTTCGCGATTTTTCATCAAAATTGCTCAAAAATAAACTCATCTGAAGTCCGTTCCTCGATAAAACGCTTCCTTCATGGTTATTTTCGCGATTTTTCATCAAAATTGCTCAAAAATAAACTCTGTTTAATCCTTTTCAAACCTACTCTCTAAGGGGTTTTTCGGGGTGCTGAACACGAATCTGAAGTCCGTTTCTCGATAAAACGCTTCCTTCATGGTTATTTTCGCGATTTTTCATCAAAATTGCTCAAAAATAAACTCTGTTTAATCCTTTTCAAACCTACTCTCTAAGGGGTTTTTCGGGGTGCTGAACACGAATCTGAAGTCCGTTTCTCGATAAAACGCTTCCTTCATGGTTATTTTCGCGATTTTTCATCAAAATTGCTCAAAAATAAACTCTGTTTAATCCTTTTCAAACCTACTCTCTAAGGGGTTTTTCGGGGTGCTGAACACGAATCTGAAGTCCGTTTCTCGATAAAACGCTTCCTTCATGGTTATTTTCGCGATTTTTCATCAAAATTGCTCAAAAATAAACTCTGTTTAATCCTTTCAAACCTACTCTCTAAGGGGTTTTTCGGGGTGCTGAACACGAATCTGAAGTCCGTTTCTCGATAAAACGCTTCCTTCATGGTTATTTTCGCGATTTTTCATCAAAATTGCTCAAAAATAAACTCTGTTTAATCCTTTTCAAACCTACTCTCTAAGGGGTTTTTCGGGGTGCTGAACACGAATCTGAAGTCCGTTTCTCGATAAAACGCTTCCTTCATGGTTATTTTCGCGATTTTTCATCAAAATTGCTCAAAAATAAACTCTGTTTAATCCTTTTCAAACCTACTCTCTAAGGGGTTTTTCGGGGTGCTGAACACGAATCTGAAGTCCGTTTCTCGATAAAACGCTTCCTTCATGGTTATTTTCGCGATTTTTCATCAAAATTGCTCAAAAATAAACTCTGTTTAATCCTTTTCAAACCTACTCTCTAAGGGGTTTTTCGGTGCTGAACACGAATCTGAAGTCCGTTTCTCGATAAAACGCTTCCTTCATGGTTATTTTCGCGATTTTTCATCAAAATTGCTCAAAAATAAACTCTGTTTAATCCTTTTCAAACCTACTCTCTAAGGGGTTTTTCGGGGTGCTGAACACGAATCTGAAGTCCGTTTCTCGATAAAACGCTTCCTTCATGGTTATTTTCGCGATTTTTCATCAAAATTGCTCAAAAATAAACTCTGTTTAATCCTTTTCAAACCTACTCTCTAAGGGGTTTTTCGGGGTGCTGAACACGAATCTGAAGTCCGTTTCTCGATAAAACGCTTCCTTCATGGTTATTTTCGCGTTTTTTCATCAAAATTGCTCAAAAATAAACTCTGTTTAATCGCTTTCAAACCTACTCTCTAAGGGGTTTTTCGGGGTGCTGAACACGAATCTGAAGTCCGTTTCTCGATAAAACGCTTCCTTCATGGTTATTTTCGCGATTTTTCATCAAAATTGCTCAAAAATAAACTCTGTTTAATCCTTTTCAAACCTACTCTCTAAGGGGTTTTTCGGGGTGCTGAACACGAATCTGAAGTCCGTTTCTCGATAAAAAGCTTCCTTCATGGTTATTTCCGCGATTTTTCATCAAAATTGCTCAAAAATAAACTCTGTTTAATCCTTTTCAAACCTACTCTCTAAGGGGTTTTTCGGGGTGCTGAACACGAATCTGAAGTCCGTTCCTCGATAAAACGCTTCCTTCATGGTTATTTTCGCGATTTTTCATCAAAATTGCTCAAAAACAAACTCTGTTTAATCCTTTTCAAACCTACTCTCTAAGGGGTTTTTCGGATTGCTGAACACGAATCTGAAGTCCGTTTCTCGATAAAACGCTTCCTTCATGGTTATTTTCGCGATTTTTCATCAAATTGCTCAAAAATAAACTCTGTTTAATCCCTTTCAAACCTACTCTCTAAGGAGTTTTTCGGGGTGCTGAACACGAATCTGAAGTCCGTTCCTCGATAAAACGCTTCCTTCATGGTTATTTTCGCGATTTTTCATAAAATTGCTCAAAAAATAAACTCGTTTAATCCTTTTCAAACCTACTCTCTAAGGGGTTTTTCGTGCTGAACACGAATCTGAAGTCCGTTTCTCGATAAAACGCTTCCTTCATGGTTATTTTCGCGATCCGTTTCTCATCAAAATTGCTCAAAAACAAACTCTGTTTAATCCTTTTCAAACCTACTCTCTAAGGGTTTTCGGGGTTCTGAACACGAATCTGAAGTCCGTTTCTCGATAAAACGCTTCCTTCATGGTTATTTTCGCGATTTTTCATCAAAATTGCTCAAAAATAAACTCAGTTTAATCCTTTTCAAACCTACTCTCTAAGGGGTTTTTCGGGATGCTGAACACGAATCTGAAGTCAGTTTTTCGATAAAACGCTTCCTTCATCGTTATTTTCGCGATTTTTCATCAAATTTGCTCAAAAATTATCTCTGTTTAATCCTTTTCAAACCTACTCTCTAAGGGGTTTCTTGGGGTGCTGAACACGAATTTGAAGTCCGTTTCTCGATAAAACGCTTCCTTCATGGTTATTTTCGCGTTTTTTCATCAAAATTGCTCAAAAATAAACTCTGTTTAATCGCTTTCAAACCTACTCTCTAAGGGGTTTTTCGGGTTGCTGAACACGAATCTGAAGTCCGTTTCTCGATAAAACGCTTCCTTCATGGGTATTTTCGCGATTTTTCATCAAAATTGCTCAAAAATTATCTCTGTTTAATCCTTTTCAAACCTTCTCGCTAAGGGGTTTTTCGGGGTGCTGAACACGAATCTGAAGTCCGTTTCTCGATAAAACGCTTCCTTCATGGTTATTTTCGCGATTTTTCATCAAAATTGCTCAAAAATAAACTCTGTTTAATCCTTTTCAAACCTACTCTCTAAGGGGTTTTTCGGGGTGCTGAACACGAATTTGAAGTCAGTTTCTCGATAAAACGCTTCCTTCATGGTTATTTTCGCGATTTTTCATCAAAATTGCTCAAAAATAAACTCTGTTTAATCCTTTTCAAACCTACTCTCTAAGGGGTTTTTCGGGGTGCTGAACACGAATTTGAAGTCCGTTCCTCGATAAAACGCTTCCTTCATGGTTATTTTCGCGATTTTCATCAAAATTGCTCAAAAATAAACTCTGTTTAATCCTTTTCAAACCTACTCTCTAAGGGGTTTTTCGGTTTGCTGAACACGAATCTGAAGTCCGATTCTCGATAAAACGCTTCCTTCATGGTTATTTCCGCGATTTTTCATCAAAATTGCTCAAAAATAAACTCTGTTTAATCCTTTTCAAACCTACTCTCTAAGTGGTTTTTCGGGGTGATGAACACGAATCTGAAGTCCGTTTCTCGATAAAACGCTTCCTTCTTGGTTATTTTCGCGTTTTTTCATCAAAATTGCTCAAAAATAAACTCTGTTTAATCTTTTTCAAACCTACTCTCTAAGGGGTTTTTCAGGGGTGCTGAACACGAATCTCGATAAAACGCTCTTCATGGTTATTCTCGATTTTTCATCAAAATTGCTCAAAATAAACTCTGTTTAACTTTTCATGCCTCTATGCTTTTTCGTTTGTTGAACACGAATCTGAAGTCCGTTTCTCGATAAAACGCTTCATTGCTCAAAAATAATTTCTGTTTAACTTTTCAAACCTACTCTCTAAGGGGTTTTTCGGGGTGTTGAACACGAATCTGAAGTCCGTTTCTCGATAAAACGCTTCCTTCATGGTTATTTGCGCGATTTTTCATCAAAATTGCTCAAAAATAAACTCTGTTTAATCCTTTTCAAACCTACTCTCTAAGGGGTTTTTCGGGGTGCTGAACACGAATTTGAAGTCCGTTTCTCGATAAAACGCTTCTTCATGGTTATTTTCGCGATTTTTCATCAAAATTGCTCAAATAAACTCTGTTTAATCCTTTTCAAACCTACTCTCTAAGGGGTTTTTCGGGGTGCTGAACACGAATCTGAGGTCCTTTCTTCGATAAAACGCTTCCTTCATGGTTATTTTCGCGATTTTTCATCAAAACTGCTCAAAAATAAACTCTGTTTAATCCTTTTCAAACCTACTATCTAAGGGGTTTTTCGGGGTGCTGAACACGAATCTGAAGTCCGTTTCTCGATAAAACGCTTCCTTCATAGTTATTTTCGCGATTTTCATCAAAATTGCTCAAAAATAAACTCTGTTTATCCTTTTCAAACCTACTGTCCCCAAGGGTTTTTCGGGGTGCTGAACACGAATCTGAAGTCCGTTTCTGGATAAAACGCTTCCTTCATGGTTATTTTTGCGATTTTTTCATCAAAATTGCTCAAAAATAAACTCGTTTAATCCTTTTCAAAACCTACTCTCTAAGGGGTTTTTCGGGGTGCTGAACACGAATTTGAAGTCAGTTTCTCGATAAAACGCTTCCTTCATGGGTATTCTCGCGATTTTTCATCAAAATTGTTCAAAAATAAACTCTGTTTAATCTTTTTCAAACCTGCTCTCTAAGGGGTTTTTCGGGGTGCTGAACACGAATCTGAAGGCCGTTTCTCGATAAAACGCTTCCTTCATGGTTATTTTCGCGATTTTTCATCAAAATTGCTCAAAAATAAACTCTGTTTAATCCTTTTCAAACCTACTCTCTAAGGGGTTTTTCGGTTTGCTGAACACGAATCTGAAGTCCGTTTCTCGATAAAAACGCTTCCTTCATGGTTATTTTCGCGATTTTTCATCAAAATTGCTCAAAAAGTAACTCTGTTTAATCGCTTTCAAACCTACTCTCTAAGGGCTTTTTCGGGGTGCTGAACACGAATCTGAAGTCCGTTCCTCGATAAAACGCTTCCTTCATGGTTATTTTTTGCGATTTTTCATCAAAATTGTTCAAAAATTATCTCTGTTTAATCCCTTTCAAACCTACTCTCTAGGGGTTTTTCGGGGTGCTGAACAGGAATCTGAAGTCCGTTTCTCGATAAAACGCTTCCTTCATGGTTATTTTCGTGATTTTTCATCAAAATTGCTCAAAAATAAACTCTGTTTAATCCTTTTCAAACCTACTGTCTAAGGGGTTTTTCGGGGTGCTGAACACGAATCTGAAGTCCGTTTCTCGATAAAACGCTTCGTTCCACGGTTATTTCACATTTTTTCATCAAATTGCTCAAAAATAAACTCTGTTTAATCCTTTCAAACCTACTCTCTAAGGGTTTTTCGGGGTGCTGAACACGAATCGAAGTCCGTTTCTAGATAACTCGCTTGCTTTCATGGCTATTTTCGCGATTTTTCATCAAAATTGCTCAAAAATAAACTCTGTTTAATCCTTTTCAAACCTTCTCTCTAAGAGGTTTTTCGGGGTGCTGAACACGAATCTGAAGCCCGTTTTTCTATAAAACGCCTTCTTCATGGTTATTTTCGGGATTTTTCATCAAAATTGCTCAAAAATAAACTCTGTTTAATCCTTTTCAAACCTACTCTAAGGGGTTTTTCGTAAGTTGAACACGAATCTGAAGTCCGTTTCTCGATAAAACGCTTCCTTCATGGTTATTTTCGCGATTTTTCATCAAAATTGCCAAAAATAAACTCTGTTTAATCCCTTTCAAACCTACTCTCTAAGGGGTTTTTCGAGGTGCTGAACACGAATCTGAAGTCCGTTCCTCGATAAAACGCTTCCTACATGGTTATTTTCGCGATTTTTCATCAAAATTGCTCAAAATAAACTCTGTTTAATCCTTTTCAAACCTACTCTCTAAGGGGTTTTTCGGGGTGCTGAACACGAATCTGAAGTCCGTTTTTCTCGATAAAACGCTTCCTTCATGAGATTTATTTTCGCGATTTTTCATCAAAAACTGCTCAAAAATAAACTCTGTTTAACTTTTCAAACCTACTCTCTAAGGGGTTTTCGTGCTGAACACGAATCTGAAGTCCGTTTTCTCGATAAAACGCTTCCTTCATGGTTATTTTCGCGATTTTTCATCAAATTGCTCAAAAATAAACTCTGTTTAATCCTTTTCAAACCTACTCTCTAAGGGGTTTTTCGGGGTGCTGAACACGAATCTGAAGTCCGTTTCTCGATAAAACGCTTCTTCATGGTTATTTTCATGATTTTTTCATCAAACTGCTCAAAAATAAACTCTTGTTTAATCCTTTCAAACCTACTGTTAAGGGGTTTTTCGTGGTGTTGAACACGAATCTGAAGTCCGTTTCTCGATAAAACGCTTTCTTCATCGCTATTTTCGCGATTTTTCATCAAAATTGCTCAAAAATAAACTCTGTTTAATCTTTTCAAACCTACTCTCTAAGGGGTTTTTCGTTTTAATCCCTTTTCAAACCTACTCTCTAAGGGGTTTTTCGGGGTGCTGAACACGAATCTGAAGTCCGTTTTTCGATAAAACGCTTCCTTCATGGTTATTTTCGCGATTTTTCATCAAAATTGCTCAAAAATAAACTCTGTTTAATCCTTTTCAAACCTACTCTAAGGGGTTTTTCGGGGTGCTGAACACGAATCTGAAGTCCGTTTTTCGATAAAACGCTTCCTTCATGGTTATTTTCGCGATTTTTCATCAAAATTGCTCAAAAATAAACTCTGTTTAATCCCTTTCAAACCTACTCTCTAAGGGGTTTTTCGGGGTGCTGAACACGAATCTGAAGTCCGTTTTTCGATAAAACGCTTCCTTCATGGTTATTTTCGCGATTTTTCATCAAAATTGCTCAAAAATAAACTCTGTTTAATCCTTTTCAAACCTACTCTCTAAGGGGTTTTTCGGGGTGCTGAACACGAATCTGAAGTCCGTTTTTCGATAAAACGCTTCCTTCATGGTTATTTTCGCGATTTTTCATCAAAATTGCTCAAAAATTATCTCTGTTTAATCCCTTTCAAACCTACTCTCTAAGGGGTTTTTCGGGGTGCTGAACACGAATCTGAAGTCCGTTTTTCGATAAAACGCTTCCTTCATGGTTATTTTCGCGATTTTTCATCAAAATTGCTCAAAAATTATCTCTGTTTAATCCCTTTCAAACCTACTCTCTAAGGGGTTTTTCGGGGTGCTGAACACGAATCTGAAGTCCGTTTTTCGATAAAACGCTTCCTTCATGGTTATTTTCGCGATTTTTCATCAAAATTGCTCAAAAATAAACTCTGTTTAATCCCTTTCAAACCTACTCTCTAAGGGGTTTTTCGGGGTGCTGAACACGAATCTGAAGTCCGTTTCTCGATAAAACGCTTCCTTCATGGTTATTTTCGCGATTTTTCATCAAAATTGCTCAAAAATAAACTCTGTTTAATCCCTTTCAAACCTACTCTCTAAGGGGTTTTTCGGGGTGCTGAACACGAATCTGAAGTCCGTTTTTCGATAAAACGCTTCCTTCATGGTTATTTTCGCGATTTTTCATCAAAATTGCTCAAAAATAAACTCTGTTTAACTTTTCAAACCTACTCTCTAAGGGGGTTTTCGGGGTGCTGAACACGAATCTGAAGCCCGTTTCTCGATAAAACGCTTCCTTCATGGTTATTTTCGCGATTTTTCATCAAAACTGCTCAAAATAAACTCTGTTTAATCCTTTTCAAACCTACTCTCTAAGGGGTTTTTCGGGGTGCTGAACACGAATCTGAAGCCCGTTTTTCGATAAAACGCTTCCTTCATGGTTATTTTCGCGATTTTTCATCAAAATTGCTCAAAAATAAACTCTGTTTAATCCTTTTCAAACCTACTCTCTAAGGGGTTTTTCGGGGTGCTGAACACGAATCTGAAGCCCGTTTCTCGATAAAACGCTTTCTTCATGGTTATTTTCGCGATTTTTCATCAAAATTGCTCAAAAATAAACTCTGTTTAATCCTTTTCAAACCTACTCTCTAAGGGGTTTTTCGGGGGTGCTGAACACGAATCTGAAGTCCGTTTCCCGATAAAACGCTTCCTTCATGGTTATTTTCGCGATTTTTCATCAAAATTGCTCAAAAATAAACTCTGTTTAATCCTTTTCAAACCTACTCTCTAAGGGGTTTTTCGGGGTGCTGAACACGAATCTGAAGCCCGTTTCCCGATAAAACGCTTCCTTCATGGTTATTTTCGCGATTTTTCATCAAAATTGCTCAAAAATAAACTCTGTTTAATCCCTTTCAAACCTACTCTCTAAGGGGTTTTTCGGGGTGCTGAACACGAATCTGAAGCCCGTTTTTCGATAAAACGCTTCCTTCATGGTTATTTTCGCGATTTTTCATCAAAATTGCTCAAAAATAAACTCTGTTTAATCCTTTTCAAACTACTACTCTAAGGGGTTTTTCGGGGTGCTGAACACGAATCTGAAGCCCGTTTTTCGATAAAACGCTTCCTTCATGGTTATTTTCGCGATTTTTCATCAAAATTGCTCAAAAATAAACTCTGTTTAATCCTTTCAAACCTACTCTCTAAGGGGTTTTTCGGGGTGCTGAACACGAATCTGAAGTCCGTTTTCGATAAAACGCTTCCTTCATGGTTATTTTCGCGATTTTTCATCAAAATTGCTCAAAAATAAACTCTGTTTAATCCCTTTCAAACCTACTCTCTAAGGGGTTTTTCGGGGTGCTGAACACGAATCTGAAGCCCGTTTTCCGATAAAACGCTTCCTTCATGGTTATTTTCGCGATTTTTCATCAAAATTGCTCAAAAATAAACTCTGTTTAATCCTTTTCAAACCTACTCTCTAAGGGGTTTTTCGGGGTGCTGAACACGAATCTGAAGCCCGTTTTTCGATAAAACGCTTCCTTCATGGTTATTTTCGCGATTTTTCATCAAAATTGCTCAAAAATAAACTCTGTTTAATCCCTTTCAAACCTACTCTCTAAGGGGTTTTTCGGGGTGCTGAACACGAATCTGAAGCCCGTTTCTCGATAAAACGCTTCCTTCATGGTTATTTTCGCGATTTTTCATCAAAATTGCTCAAAAATAAACTCTGTTTAATCCTTTTCAAACCTACTCTCTAAGGGGTTTTTCGGGGTGCTGAACACGAATCTGAAGCCCGTTTTTCTATAAAACGCTTCCTTCATGGTTATTTTCGCGATTTTTCATCAAAATTGCTCAAAAATAAACTCTGTTTAATCCTTTTCAAACCTACTCTCTAAGGGGTTTTTCGGGGTGCTGAACACGAATCTGAAGTCCGTTTCCCGATAAAACGCTTCCTTCATGATTATTTTCGCGATTTTTCATAAAAATTGCTCAAAAATAAACTCTGTTTAATCCTTTCAAACCTACTCTCTAAGGGGTTTTTCGGGGTGCTGAACACGAATCTGAAGCCCGTTTTCGATAAAACGCTTCCTTCATGGTTATTTTCGCGATTTTTCATCAAAATTGCTCAAAAATAAACTCTGTTTAATCCCTTTCAAACCTACTCTCTAAGGGGTTTTTCGGGGTGCTGAACACGAATCTGAAGCCCGTTTCCCGATAAAACGCTTCCTTCATGGTTATTTTCGCGATTTTTCATCAAAATTGCTCAAAAATAAACTCTGTTTAATCCTTTTCAAACCTACTCTCTAAGGGGTTTTTCGGGGTGCTGAACACGAATCTGAAGTCCGTTTCCCGATAAAACGCTTCCTTCATGGTTATTTTCGCGATTTTTCATCAAAATTGCTCAAAAATAAACTCTGTTTAATCCTTTTCAAACCTACTCTCTAAGGGGTTTTTCGGGGTGCTGAACACGAATCTGAAGCCCGCTTTTCGATAAAACGCTTCCTTCATGGTTATTTTCGCGATTTTTCATCAAAATTGCTCAAAAATAAACTCTGTTTAATCCTTTTCAAACCTACTCTCTAAGGGGTTTTTCGGGGTGCTGAACACGAATCTGAAGCCCGTTTTTCGATAAAACGCTTCCTTCATGGTTATTTTCGCGATTTTTCATCAAAATTGCTCAAAAATAAACTCTGTTTAACTTTTCAAACCTACTCCGTTTTTCGATAAAACGCTTCCTTCATGGTTATTTTCGCGATTTTTCATCAAAATTGCTCAAAAATAAACTCTGTTTAATCCTTTCAAACCTACTCTCTAAGGGGTTTTTCGGGGTGCTGAACACGAATCTGAAGTCCGTTTTTCGATAAAACGCTTCCTTCATGGTTATTTTCGCGATTTTTCATCAAAATTGCTCAAAAATAAACTCTGTTTAATCCTTTCAAACCTACTCTCTAAGGGGTTTTTCGGGGTGCTGAACACGAATCTGAAGTCCGTTTTTCGATAAAACGCTTCCTTCATGGTTATTTTCGCGATTTTTCATCAAAATTGCTCAAAAATAAACTCTGTTTAATCCTTTCAAACCTACTCTCTAAGGGGTTTTTCGGGGTGCTGAACACGAATCTGAAGTCCGTTTTTCGATAAAACGCTTCCTTCATGGTTATTTTCGCGATTTTTCATCAAAATTGCTCAAAAATAAACTCTGTTTAATCCTTTCAAACCTACTCTCTAAGGGGTTTTTCGGGGTGCTGAACACGAATCTGAAGTCCGTTTTTCGATAAAACGCTTCCTTCATGGTTATTTTCGCGATTTTTCATCAAAATTGCTCAAAAATAAACTCTGTTTAATCCTTTCAAACCTACTCTCTAAGGGGTTTTTCGGGGTGCTGAACACGAATCTGAAGTCCGTTTTTCGATAAAACGCTTCCTTCATGGTTATTTTCGCGATTTTTCATCAAAATTGCTCAAAAATAAACTCTGTTTAATCCTTTCAAACCTACTCTCTAAGGGGTTTTTCGGGGTGCTGAACACGAATCTGAAGTCCGTTTTTCGATAAAACGCTTCCTTCATGGTTATTTTCGCGATTTTTCATCAAAATTGCTCAAAAATAAACTCTGTTTAATCCTTTCAAACCTACTCTCTAAGGGGTTTTTCGGGGTGCTGAACACGAATCTGAAGTCCGTTTTTCGATAAAACGCTTCCTTCATGGTTATTTTCGCGATTTTTCATCAAAATTGCTCAAAAATAAACTCTGTTTAATCCTTTCAAACCTACTCTCTAAGGGGTTTTTCGGGGTGCTGAACACGAATCTGAAGTCCGTTTTCGATAAAACGCTTCCTTCATGGTTATTTTCGCGATTTTTCATCAAAATTGCTCAAAAATAAACTCTGTTTAATCCTTTCAAACCTACTCTCTAAGGGGTTTTTCGGGGTGCTGAACACGAATCTGAAGTCCGTTTTTCGATAAAACGCTTCCTTCATGGTTATTTTCGCGATTTTTCATCAAAATTGCTCAAAAATAAACTCTGTTTAATCCTTTCAAACCTACTCTCTAAGGGGTTTTTCGGGGTGCTGAACACGAATCTGAAGTCCGTTTTTCGATAAAACGCTTCCTTCATGGTTATTTTCGCGATTTTTCATCAAAATTGCTCAAAAATAAACTCTGTTTAATCCTTTCAAACCTACTCTCTAAGGGGTTTTTCGGGGTGCTGAACACGAATCTGAAGTCCGTTTTTCGATAAAACGCTTCCTTCATGGTTATTTTCGCGATTTTTCATCAAAATTGCTCAAAAATAAACTCTGTTTAATCCTTTCAAACCTACTCTCTAAGGGGTTTTTCGGGGTGCTGAACACGAATCTGAAGTCCGTTTTCGATAAAACGCTTCCTTCATGGTTATTTTCGCGATTTTTCATCAAAATTGCTCAAAAATAAACTCTGTTTAATCCTTTCAAACCTACTCTCTAAGGGGTTTTTCGGGGTGCTGAACACGAATCTGAAGTCCGTTTTCGATAAAACGCTTCCTTCATGGTTATTTTCGCGATTTTTCATCAAAATTGCTCAAAAATAAACTCTGTTTAATCCTTTCAAACCTACTCTCTAAGGGGTTTTTCGGGGTGCTGAACACGAATCTGAAGTCCGTTTTTCGATAAAACGCTTCCTTCATGGTTATTTTCGCGATTTTTCATCAAAATTGCTCAAAAATAAACTCTGTTTAATCCTTTCAAACCTACTCTCTAAGGGGTTTTTCGGGGTGCTGAACACGAATCTGAAGTCCGTTTTTCGATAAAACGCTTCCTTCATGGTTATTTTCGCGATTTTTCATCAAAATTGCTCAAAAATAAACTCTGTTTAATCGCTTTCAAACCTACTCTCTAAGGGGTTTTTCGGGGTGCTGAACACGAATCTGAAGTCCGTTTTTCGATAAAACGCTTCCTTCATGGTTATTTTCGCGATTTTTCATCAAAATTGCTCAAAAATAAACTCTGTTTAATCCTTTCAAACCTACTCTCTAAGGGGTTTTTCGGGGTGCTGAACACGAATCTGAAGTCCGTTTCTCGATAAAACGCTTCCTTCATGGTTATTTTCGCGATTTTTCATCAAAATTGCTCAAAAATAAACTCTGTTTAATCCTTTCAAACCTACTCTCTAAGGGGTTTTTCGGGGTGCTGAACACGAATCTGAAGTCCGTTTCTCGATAAAACGCTTCCTTCATGGTTATTTTCGCGATTTTTCATCAAAATTGCTCAAAAATAAACTCTGTTTAATCCCTTTCAAACCTACTCTCTAAGGGGTTTTTCGGGGTGCTGAACACGAATCTGAAGTCCGTTTCTCGATAAAACGCTTCCTTCATGGTTATTTTCGCGATTTTTCATCAAAATTGCTCAAAAATAAACTCTGTTTAATCCTTTCAAACCTACTCTCTAAGGGGTTTTTCGGGGTGCTGAACACGAATCTGAAGTCCGTTTCTCGATAAAACGCTTCCTTCATGGTTATTTTCGCGATTTTTCATCAAAATTGCTCAAATAAACTCTGTTTAATCCTTTCAAACCTACTCTCTAAGGGGTTTTTCGGGGTGCTGAACACGAATCTGAAGTCCGTTTTTCGATAAAACGCTTCCTTCATGGTTATTTTCGCGATTTTTCATTAAAATTGCTCAAAAATAAACTCTGTTTAATCCTTTCAAACCTACTCTCTAAGGGGTTTTTCGGGGTGCTGAACACGAATCTGAAGTCCGTTTTCGATAAAACGCTTCCTTCATGGTTATTTTCGCGATTTTTCATCAAAATTGCTCAAAAATAAACTCTGTTTAATCCTTTCAAACCTACTCTCTAAGGGGTTTTTCGGGGTGCTGAACACGAATCTGAAGTCCGTTTCTCGATAAAACGCTTCCTTCATGGTTATTTTCGCGATTTTTCATCAAAATTGCTCAAAAATAAACTCTGTTTAATCCTTTCAAACCTACTCTCTAAGGGGTTTTTCGGGGTGCTGAACACGAATCTGAAGTCCGTTTCTCGATAAAACGCTTCCTTCATGGTTATTTTCGCGATTTTTCATCAAAATTGCTCAAAAATAAACTCTGTTTAATCCTTTCAAACCTACTCTCTAAGGGGTTTTTCGGGGTGCTGAACACGAATCTGAAGTCCGTTTCTCGATAAAACGCTTCCTTCATGGTTATTTTCGCGATTTTTCATCAAAATTGCTCAAAAATAAACTCTGTTTAATCCTTTCAAACCTACTCTCTAAGGGGTTTTTCGGGGTGCTGAACACGAATCTGAAGTCCGTTTCTCGATAAAACGCTTCCTTCATGGTTATTTTCGCGATTTTTCATCAAAATTGCTCAAAAATAAACTCTGTTTAATCCTTTTCAAACCTACTCTCTAAGGGGTTTTTCGGGGTGCTGAACACGAATCTGAAGTCCGTTTTTCGATAAAACGCTTCCTTCATGGTTATTTTCGCGATTTTTCATCAAAATTGCTCAAAAATAAACTCTGTTTAATCCTTTTCAAACCTACTCTCTAAGGGGTTTTTCGGGGTGCTGAACACGAATCTGAAGTCCGTTTCTCGATAAAACGCTTCCTTCATGGTTATTTTCGCGATTTTTCATCAAAATTGCTCAAAAATAAACTCTGTTTAATCGCTTTCAAACCTACTCTCTAAGGGGTTTTTCGGGGTGCTGAACACGAATCTGAAGTCCGTTTCTCGATAAAACGCTTCCTTCATGGTTATTTTCGCGATTTTTCATCAAAATTGCTCAAAAATAAACTCTGTTTAATCCTTTTCAAACCTACTCTCTAAGGGGTTTTTCGGGGTGCTGAACACGAATCTGAAGTCCGTTTCTCGATAAAACGCTTCCTTCATGGTTATTTTCGCGATTTTTCATCAAAATTGCTCAAAAATAAACTCTGTTTAATCCTTTCAAACCTACTCTCTAAGGGGTTTTTCGGGGTGCTGAACACGAATCTGAAGTCCGTTTTCGATAAAACGCTTCCTTCATGGTTATTTTCGCGATTTTTCATCAAAATTGCTCAAAAATAAACTCTGTTTAATCCTTTCAAACCTACTCTCTAAGGGGTTTTTCGGGGTGCTGAACACGAATCTGAAGTCCGTTTTCGATAAAACGCTTCCTTCATGGTTATTTTCGCGATTTTTCATCAAAATTGCTCAAAAATAAACTCTGTTTAATCCTTTCAAACCTACTCTCTAAGGGGTTTTTCGGGGTGCTGAACACGAATCTGAAGTCCGTTTTCGATAAAACGCTTCCTTCATGGTTATTTTCGCGATTTTTCATTAAAATTGCTCAAAAATAAACTCTGTTTAATCCTTTTCAAACCTACTCTCTAAGGGGTTTTTCGGGGTGCTGAACACGAATCTGAAGTCCGTTTCTCGATAAAACGCTTCCTTCATGGTTATTTTCGCGATTTTTCATCAAAATTGCTCAAAAATAAACTCTGTTTAATCCTTTCAAACCTACTCTCTAAGGGGTTTTTCGGGGTGCTGAACACAAATTTGAAGTCCGTTTCTCGATAAAACGCTTCCTTCATGGTTAAAGGGGTTTTTCGGGGTGCTGAACACGAATCTGAAGTCCGTTTCTCGATAAAACGCTTCCTTCATGGTTATTTTCGCGATTTTTCATTAAAATTGCTCAAAAATAAACTCTGTTTAATCGCTTTCAAACCTACTCTCTAAGGGGTTTTTCGGGGTGCTGAACACGAATCTGAAGTCCGTTTCTCGATAAAACGCTTCCTTCATGGTTATTTTCGCGATTTTTCATCAAAATTGCTCAAAAATAAACTCTGTTTAATCGCTTTCAAACCTACTCTCTAAGGGGTTTTTCGGGGTGCTGAACACGAATCTGAAGTCCGTTTTTCGATAAAACGCTTCCTTCATGGTTATTTTCGCGATTTTTCATCAAAATTGCTCAAAAATTAACTCTGTTTAATCCTTTCAAACCTACTCTCTAAGGGGTTTTTCGGGGTGCTGAACACGAATCTGAAGTCCGTTTTTCGATAAAACGCTTCCTTCATGGTTATTTTCGCGTTTTTTCATCAAAATTGCTCAAAAATTAACTCTGTTTAATCCTTTCAAACCTACTCTCTAAGGGGTTTTTCGGGGTGCTGAACACGAATCTGAAGTCCGTTTTTCGATAAAACGCTTCCTTCATGGTTATTTTCGCGATTTTTCATCAAAATTGCTCAAAAATTAACTCTGTTTAATCGCTTTCAAACCTACTCTCTAAGGGGTTTTCGGGGTGCTGAACACGAATCTGAAGTCCGTTTTTCGATAAAACGCTTCCTTCATGGTTATTTTCGCGTTTTTTCATCAAAATTGCTCAAAAATTAACTCTGTTTAATCCTTTCAAACCTACTCTCTAAGGGGTTTTTCGGGGTGCTGAACACGAATCTGAAGTCCGTTTTTCGATAAAACGCTTCCTTCATGGTTATTTTCGCGATTTTTCATTAAAATTGTCGATAAAACGCTTCCTTCATGGTTATTTTGCGATTT
>JAVIWC010000404.1:0-17769 GCA_031894815.1 Creontiades dilutus
TTGGCCTGCGTTCATGATTTGAATTTATACTAATCTTTGGAGTGTGCGTGTTTCACAGGTGATGGAGTGATTATTGAATTTCAGGAGATATGCATAGAGCACGTAAATCTGTTCTCAACCAAAATACCTATTCCGATTGATCAGTTGATCATATTTGTGTGCCTCCTGAAATTCAATAATCGCTCTATCACCTGTGAAACGCGCACACTCCAAAGCTTAGTAGAAATTCAAACCATGAATGCAAGTCAAATGAATAAAATTCAATTATAAACCAAAGTGAAAGAATTGGCAGCGTTTCATGCGTATCAGAATGCCTCAACCCGTGTATCGGCTACAAATCCTTTTACGAGTTCACTCCAGTATCCACATTACTACGTCACTACATCACTAGGTTAGTGCGATTAAAACAAAAACAATAATAAACCGAAAAAAACGCTGCAAATTCTTTCCCTGGGGTTTATTATTCAATTGGCTTGCGTTCATGGTTTGAATTTCTACTACGCTTTGGAGTGTGCGTGTTTCACAGGTGATAGAGCGATTATTGAATTCCAACAGATATGCATAGGGCACGTAAATCTGTTCTCAACCAAAATACCTATTTGGATTGTTCAGTTGATCATATTTTTGTGCCTCCTGAAATTCAATAATCGCTCTATCACCTGTGAAACGCACACTCCAAAGCTTAGTAGAAATTCAAATCATGAACGCAAGCCAATTGAATAATAAACCCCAATGAGAGAATTTGCAGCATTTTTATTGAACCTCAATACCCCCCCACAATAAAAACATCTATAATTTATCAAGTCTTTTGGCACTCGTATTGCGTTATAACTTCCCCAAATCCAAATTTAAACGATGTAGCCAGAAGTAGACTGATGTGGAGGGGGCACAAAAAAATCTGCAATAAAAACTTTTTCCCCAAATCAAATTTAATCTGATAATCTCAATTCTATCGAGAGTTAACGCCTGTAATGTGTTTTTGGTTTGAGGGCTTATTATTGGAAATGAAACTACTCTTGTATGAACAGCTCTCAAATCCAATTTGTACGCTTTTTAACGCTCCGAACCATCAATTTAGTGTGAGGAAAATTTCTGTTCATTATTCAAAATAGAAGCCCACAGTCTTAACGACTGCGGATGGTCCCCTATGAATTTCATCGCTCCCTGTACTTGACTCTGCCCTCGCCTCTATAAATTCACGTTAAAACTGCAATATTAAATTTCCGACGTCGCATTTCAAGGGGAAAAAAATAAAATAAATAAAAAAAAAATCCGATTTTATAAACGGAACGGAATTAAAATGATTACCATGAGAAATATCGACCTCGCCGAAAAATCGCGATTTCTCAATCGCCCAATGTCAAAGATGTTTTGGCGCCGGAAATAAAAATTCCGATATCGAACGAACAAAAAGAGTTTCGACAGATAAAAACCCCGAATGAAATCGAAAATTCTCTTCGAACGCGATCGTTAACGTGTGAAAAACATCTTCCAACGAACAACAAATCATAATGAAATGTGTTTTAATGAGAAATAATTCGGCGATACGGAAATTGTGGAATCGCATTGAAGGTCAGTAGGTGCATTTCTTGTTCGTACCGAATGGGGATCGAATAGATAAAATTTTATCGGGCATTTTTTCGCGTCCTTGAACGTAGGATCAGCGAAAGAGGGAAATGATTATAATGAATACGCGTGATCTGTCACAAGTTTGACGGCAGGGCAGCGGTGTTTAGAGAATGCGCGATGTGTACGGATCGGAAATTTGTTCAAAAACGCTGCAAATTCGGATTATTGAATTTCAGGAGGCACACGAACATGATCAACTGAACAATCCAAATAGGTATTTTGGTTGAGAACAGATTCACGTGCTCTATGTATATCTCCTGAAATTCAATAATCGCTCTATCACCTGTGGAACACGCACACTCCAAAGCTTAGTAGAAATTCAAATCATGAACGCAAGAAAATTGAATAATAAACCCCAGTGAAAGAATTCGCAGCGTTTTTTTATGGTTATCAGAATGCTTCAACCCGTGTATCGGCTACAAAGCCGTTTAGGAGTTCACTCCAGTATCCACATCACTACGTCACTAGGTTACTGATAGCAACACGAAAACAATAATAAACCAAAATAACGCGAATGTTGGCACCATAAATCGGGCCATACATCGGGAATGGTTTGAGCTACGGACCTGGGGAGGGGCTCATTCGATTCCTCGTGGAAAGTTCTTCAGAAGAGTCCAAATTTAGGCAGCCTTGACTTTTTTTGAGGTTTTTAGAGATTTTACAAAACTTTGACAACCCTTAAAAGGCACTTTAAATTAAGTGAGAGAGTCTGGCTCAAGAATTGCGGCGTCGTCGGACCAACATGGATTTTTCCTGAAAATTTCAGATTTTTTGCTCCAGCCGTTTGGGTTTGCAAATTTGGATTCTACACCCTTTGAAACGTAAACCACGAAATTTTCAGGGGGGGTTAACAATTTTTTTTCCAAGAGCGATTACAATTGTTTATTATTGAATCTACTTCTCAGCCCTGAAGATGCCTAATAAATTGAGCGAAACGTTGCCCTAAAAGTCTGTCATCAATTGACAGCCCCTTCAAGGAATACCAAACATTTAACATGGCTTAAGTTCCCCTGTGTTGACGCCACTGGGTTGGTCTCCGTTCGGAATAACGATAAGAAATTTCCCAGTTTCGGGATATATATTTATATTGGTTCATTATTCAATAATAAACCATTGTAATCACTCTTGAAAAAAAAATTCTAACCCCCCCTGAAAATTTTATGGTTTACGTTTCAAAGGGTGTAGAATCCGAATCTGCAATAAAAAATTTTCCGTCCGTCCACCGTACGCACGATTTCTCCCAAACGGCAGGAGCAAAAAAAATCTGAAATTTTCAGGAAAAATCCGTGTTGGTCCGACGACGCCCCAATTCTTGAGCCAGCTCTCTCACTTAATTTGAAGTGCCCTTTGAGGCTTGTCAAAGTTTTGTAAAATCCCTAAAAACCTCAAAACAAGTCAAGGCGGCCTAAATTTGGACTTTTTTTTTGAAGAACTTTCCACGAGGAATCGAATGAGCCCCTCCCCAGGTCCGTAGCTCAAACCATTCCCGATGTATGGCCCGATTTATGGTGCCAACATTTGCATCCACATTCACTACATCGCCATCAAAATTAAAACAACTGGGGTTTTTTTATCGCAGTAACCCTGGATGAACTCCTAAAAGGATTTTTAGCCGATACAGGGGTTGAGGCATTCTGATATGCATGAAACGCTGCAAATTCTTCCACTGGGGTTTATTATTCAATAGCACTCATTTAGCTTGCATTCATGATTTGAATTTCAGGAGATATGAAGAGCACGTAAATCTGTTCTCAACCAAAATACCTATTTGGATTGATCATTTGATCATATTTGTGTGCCTCCTCTACATCCTACCTTTGGCTACATCGTTTAAATTTGGATGGGGAAGTTTAGACGCAATACGTGTGCTAAAGTGACTTGATAAATTATAGATGTTTTTATTGCTGTGGGGTTCAATCACCTGTGAAACACTCACACTCCAAAGCTCAGTAGAAATTCAAATAATGAATCATTGAATAATAAACCCCAGTGACAATTTGCAGCGTTTTTTAATTAATAAGTCCCAACTCTGAAAGCAGTCACATACTCGCATTTATGTTGACAGTTCATGGGCCAGACGGCGGAATAGCTTGTAATGCATTATCTGATAGGTACCTATTTTCTTGAAAAACTCGCCAAAAAAAAAAGTCTTTTGGTTTGAAATTAAGAACAAAACTAATGGTTTTACTTGAAAATGGAAACTAATTTTGAAACTAATTTAGTTTGAGTTTTTACCAACTCTGATAACTGACTATTAGGAAACGGGAGAGATTTGTGAATCAAAAATCCAACAATTTGAGTCAAATCCACTTTAATACTCCTGACGAATCACAATATTCACAAATAATGCGTTCAATGGTGGTCATTTCAAAAAATTAAAGGTTTAAAAAAAAACGGAATTTCAAATTTAAAATTCTTTTATTCGGCGATGGTGACTTCAACTTCGACGCCAGGCTCGAGGGAGATGGAGGTGATTTGCTTCACGACTTCAGAAGGCGAGTGGAGATCGATGATCCGCTTGTAGACTCTCATTTGGAACCTGCGCCAGTTAAAAGAAGAAATCCGTCAGAAAATACAAGATACGAATATGGGGGAAATATGGGGGTGATTAAAAATGACAACACCCTAAAAGAAGAACGCTCCTTGCAGTTTTAGTAGGGCCTGTCAAAAGGTGAAATTATTGTTCAGAGAGAAAAAATCGGATGTACGGAAAGTACCAGACAAGGTGCGCAGTACTTCATCCGCCTATTTTATAGCTTTTCCAAATCAATTTGAGAATTTTCCTATCTAAGAAACTTTCACTACTAAAAAAGAAGAGGAAGTTTTCCAAACCGAATTGACAATTTTTTAAGGCAATCCAAGACTTTTGTTGAAAACAAAATTTGTGAAGAAAATGAAAGAATAGCACTTTATGAACAAATTAACATTGAAATCATTAAGACAAAATGAACGAAGAATACTTCATAAAAATTGCGTTCTTGTTAAGAACAGAAACAATCGAGGCTACTCTGCGTTTGTCAACGAAATTTTTTTTTGATTTCAATGTTAATTTGTTCATAAAGAGCTATTTTTTCATTTTGCTTCACTAATTTTGTTTTCAATAAAAGTCTTGGATTGCCTTAAAAAATTGTCCATTCGGTTTGGAAAACTTCCTCTTCCTGTTCAGTAGTGAATGTTTCTTAGATTGGAAAATCTCAAATTGTTTTGGAAAATTCTCAATTTGGTTTGGAAAATTCTCAATTCGACTTGGAAAAGCTGTACAACCAATTCTCAACAAAAAGTGCCTCTTGGCAATTTGTTTTATCTCCCTCAGTTTTTGAGAGATTACACTTCTAAGATTTTTTTCGTGTTTTCGACCTTGTCTCAGCAAAACGGCTACATACAGTATTATGTAAAGTCAAAATTGAGGATAACGTTGGAAAGTGTGTTAAATTTCCTGTATTTTCACCGAACGTTGGCACCCCTGATACCAAATTTTAGGGAAATTTTCCGTGTTTCGTGGGAAATAGACGAGGGAATTCCCTCTTTCCGTTCCTTCCGTGGTTATCAACAGATGGAAACAGGGAAAATTTCCCTAAAACTTGACATTAGGGCAGCCAACATATGGTGAAAACATGTGTTAGAGTGTGAGTGTTTTGTCAAACTTAATCGGAGTGTACCCTTAACTATGAATTCCTACCACTGAGTGGATCGTCACCCTCCACTCAGCCAAGTGTAAGTGCACACTCAACCTTCATCCGTGAATACCACCCTTAGCGCAATATCGTTGATACTGACCTATCCCAAGTCTTGATATTCCCTGAAACTTGATATCAAGGCAGAAAACATACGGTGAATACATGTCGAGTGTTTTGTCAAACTTAATTGGAGTGTGCCCTCAACCCCTGAGTGCACCACCTCACTCAACTATGAATTCCTACCACTGAGTGGATCGTCACCCTCCACTCAGCCAAGTGTAAGTGCACACTCAACCTTCGTCCATCAATACCACCCTTAGCGCAATATCGTTGATACTGACCTATCCCAAGTCTTGATATTCCCTAAAACTTGATATCAGGGCAGCCAACATACAGTGAATACATGTCGAGTGTTTTGTCAAACTTAATCGGAGTGTGCCCTTAACCCCCGAGTGCACCACCTCACTCAACTATGAATTCCTACCACTGAGTGGATCGTCACCCTCCACTCAGCCAAGTGTAAGTGCACACTCAACCTTCATCCATCAAAACCACCCTTACTGCAATATCATTGATACTGACCTATCCCAAGTCTTGATATTCCCTGAAACTTGATATCAGGGCAGCCAACATACAGTGAATGCATGTCGAGTGTTTTGTCAAACTTGATCGGAGTGTACCCTTGACCCCTGAGTGCACCACCTCACTCAACTATGAATTCCTAACTGAGTGGATCGCTCAGCCAAGTGTAAGTGCACCACCTTCATCCGTCAATATGAATATCGTTGATACTGACCTATCCCAAGTTGATATTCACCCTCCACTTGATATCAAGGCAGCCAAGTGTAACACAAAATATGTCGAGTGTTTTGTCAAACTTGCAAATCCATGCCCTTAACCCCCGAGTGCACCACCTCACTCAACTATGAATTCCTACCACTGAGTGGATCGTCACCCTTCACTCAGCCAAGTGTAAGTGCACACTCAACCTTCATCCATCAATTCCACCCTTACTGCAATATCGTTGATACTGACCTATCCCAAGTCTTGGAACCTCCACTGAGTGGATCGTCACCCTCCACTCAGCCAAGTGCAAGTGCACACTCAAGCTTCATCCTATCAATACCACCCTTAGTGCAATATCGTTGATACTGACCTATCCCAAGTCTTGGAACCTTCACCGCAGGGAGTCTTCCTCGTGGTTATCCTCAAGACTTTAGTAGGCATCCGAATGGGCCCCTTCACCCTCAACTTCTCCTTCTTCGATCCATTGATCAGATCAGCGCACACTGTCAAAATAACAAATTCGTTAATATCAACCATTTATTTCAATAATTTCATCATTCTAGAAATTAATATATTTTCATTTCAAGTACAAAACATATTGGTAAGCAATGCAGAGTGGTTTTTATACGATCACGTTGAAAATATTCTCAATAACAAACAAATTGTTAATTAAACGAACAAAACGCTGCAAATTCAATCACTGGGGTTTATTATTCAATTAGCTTGCGTTCATGATTTGAATTTCTACTAAGCTTTGGAGTGTGCGTGTTTCACAGGTGATAGAGCGATTATTGAATTTCAGGAGATATGCATAGAGCACGTAAATCTGTTCTCGACCAAAATACCTATTTGGATTGATCAGTTGATCATATTTGCGTGCCTCCTGAAATTCAATAATCGCTCTATCACCTGTGAAACACGCACACTCCAAAGCTTAGTGGAAATTCAAATCATGAACGCAAGCCAATTGAATAATAAACCCCAGTGAAAGAATTTGCAGCGTTTTTTTTTTTTTTATTTGTGGTTATCAGAATGCTTCAACCCGTGTATCGGCTATAAAGCCTTTTAGGAGTCCACTCCAGTATCCACATTACTACATCACTAGGTTACTGATATGAAAACAAAAACAATAATAAACCAAAATAACGCGAATGTTGGCACCATAAATCGGGCCATAGATCGGGAATGGTTTGACCTACGGACCTGGGGAGGGGCTCATTCGATTCCTCGTGGAGTGTTCTTCAAAAAGAGTACAAATTTAGGCCGCCTTGACTTTTTTTTTGAGATTTTTAAGGATTTTACAAAACTTTGACAACCCTTAAAGGGCACTTTAAATTAAGTGAGAGAGCTGGCTCAAGAATTGGGGCGTTGTCGGACCAATATTGATTTTTCCTGAAAATTTCAGCTTTTTTGCTTCAGCCGTTTGGGAGAAATCTTGGGAAACATTTTTACCGCAGATTCGGATTCTACACCCTTTGAAACCATGAAATTTGTATAAGGGGGGGGGGGGGGGGGTCAGAATTTGTTTTTTCAAGAGCGATTACAATGGTTTATTATTAAATATTAAACCAAAAGACGAAAATCGGGTGAAAAACGGCTGGAAATTGTGAAGATATAACGACCTACCACTCTATTACACCTTTAATTCGGTATTTAGACTTAAATTTGATGATGAAACACATTGAAAACGATTTTTTGGCGTACCAAATGAATGGGGGACGCCCTAATATTATCGAAACGCACCTTTCTCCAAACTCTTCATGTTCTTCGAAGTGAGCGTGATACGGATCCTGTGGATGTTCCTGTCTTCGGTCGTCGGTTTCTCTGGGTCTTTGAATTGACTCTGCCAAAACACAATCAATCAATCAATATGCTGTCAATCCATCGATACATATATGAAAAAAGCAATGTACAGCAAACATGGTAGTTCTGGACTAAGTAAAGTTGGAAGGTAAACAATTGAATGATTCTAAACGGGTTTTTACAACAAAATCAGAAAAATTATAGAAAATTAAAATTGACTTTTGAATGTGAAACAAGATTCGATGCTAAGGGTTGAGTATGTTCATGTATATTAGGGTGTATCGATTTTGAAACCTTTTTTGTTTTGTTGGACAAATTATACTGCCCTCTAATCTCCAAAAATACAACTAAATCAGTCTTTTTAGTACACATGATTGGATTAACAACTGACAATGATTGGAATAATAGTTATTTTAGCATGTTCCTCTTAGACAGGAAGTTGAGATCTAGAAAATGGTATCAATTATTGCAGTTTTATCGTATTTTAACGACTTAGATGTGTTTCCAGGATTCTGGTTTTTGGGAGATGGGAGGGCAGGACTGGCCAAAACCTCCGCAACATGTGGGAAAGTATATGTAACTAACGTGGCCATGAATGGTACATGAATATGGGAACTCTAACCAGAGGTGGTAACCAGAAAGTTGAACACATTAACCTAGGTGGTTAAAATACGATAATATTGCAACAGGTGACACCGTTGTTTTCTTGAAACCTCAATATCAACTTTCTGTCAAAAACTAAAAGCTAACTTAACACCATTCCGAAATCGTAAAAAGATTGATTTAGGATGTTTTTTGGGAGATGGGAGGGCAGTACTGGCCAAATACCTCCGCCACATGTAGGAAAGTAACCATGTAACTAACGTGGCCATGAATGGTACATGAATATGGACAAATTATATTACTCTAACCAGTGGTAGTAACCAGAAAGTTGAACACATTAACCTAGGTGGTTAAAATACGATAATATGGCAACAGGTGACACAGTTTTCTTGGAACCTCAATTTGAACTTTCTGTCAAAAACTAACAAGCTAACTTAACACCTATTCCATCGTAAAAAGATTGATTTAGGATGTTTTTTGGGAGATGGGAGGGCAGTACTGGCCAAATACCTCCGCAACATGTAGGAAAGTAACCATGTAACTAACGTGGCCATGAATGGTACATGAATATGGACAAATTATATTACTCTAACCAGTGGTAGTAACCAGAAAGTTGAACACATTAACCTAGGTGGTTAAAATACGATAATATTGCAACAGGTGACACCGTTTTCTTCTAAACCTCAATTTGAACTTTCTGTCAAAAACTAACAAGCTAACTTAACACCTATTCCATCGTAAAAAGATTGATTTAGGATGTTTTTTGGGAGATGGGAGGGCAGTACTGGCCAAATACCTCCGCAACATGTAGGAAAGTAACCATGTAACTAACGTGGCCATGAATGGTACATGAATATGGACAAATTATATTACTCTAACCAGTGGTAGCAACCAGAAAGTTGAACACATTAACCTAGGTGGTTAAAATACGATAATATTGCAACAGGTGACACAGTTTTTCTTGAAACCTCAATACCAACTTTCTGTCAAAAACTAAAAAGCTAACTTAACACCTATTCTAATCTAAAAAGATTGATTTAGGATGTTTTTTGGGAGATGGGAGGGCAGTACTGGCCAAATACCTCCGCAACATGTAGGAAAGTAACCATGTAACTAACGTGGCCATGAATGGTACATGAATATGGACAAATTATATTACTCTAACCAGTGGTAGCAACCAGAAAGTTGAACACATTAACCTAGGTGGTTAAAATACGATAATATTGCAACAGGTGACACCGTTTTCTTGAAACCTCAATTTGAACTTTCTGTCAAAAACTAACAAGCTAACTTAACACCTATTCCATCGTAAAAAGATTGATTTAGGATGTTTTTTGGGAGATGGGAGGGCAGTACTGGCCAAATACCTCCGCAACATGTAGGAAAGTAACCATGTAACTAACGTGGCCATGAATGGTACATGAATATGGACAAATTATATTACTCTAACCCGTGGTAGTAAACAGAAAGTTGAACACATTAACCTAGGTGGTTAAAATACGATAATATTGCAACAGGTGACACAGTTTTCTTGAAACCTCAATATCAACTTTCTGTCAAAAACTAACAAGCTAACTTAACACCTATTCCATCGTAAAAAGATTGATTTAGGATGTTTTTTGGGAGATGGGAGGGCAGTACTGGCCAAATACCTCCGCAACATGTAGGAAAGTAACCATGTAACTAACGTGGCCATGAATGGTACATGAATATGGACAAATTATATTACTCTAACCAGTGGTAGCAACCAGAAAGTTGAACACATTAACCTATCGAGATAATCTTCCCGAAATTTGAAAAAATCGCAGGAGGATCAGCGCTGTTCCAGCAAAGCTAAACTTCCCAAATGGACGATACGGAGGTGCTCGTCAGGGTGGCCAACTTAATAACGGAAAATAACGTGGAAAATGTGAACATTGGACAAACTTCAGGGGTTAAATTTGTCCAATGTTCATCTTCCTGATGAACAGACAATAGATAAATACCGTGTTACAGAAAAACTACTGAGGTTTTCGGTTTTGAGGTTCTACCTCCTAGAAGTCTTCAAATTATTACAATTTGTCGGTGATTGGAAAGCTAAAATGAACATTGGACAAACATCTCAATGAGCAAATACACATAACAGGGAATCCGCTGAAATTCCGGGTTTTGTTGTTTAAATTCTACCATTTAATCCTTGCAATCATTGAATTTTGATGTAACTTTAGAATGAAGAATAAAAATAGATGAATCAGGTGAAAATAAAATATCAGAAGCATCCGTGTTTGAGAGAATTAGCATCCATCGTACTGGAATTTAAGAATGTTGGACAATCTTTACTTGCTAAAATGAACATTGGACAAACATGTTGATGAGCAAATACACATAACAGGATATCTGCTGATATTCCGGGTTTCGTTGTTCAAATTCTACAGTTTAATCCATTAAATCATTGAATTTTGATGCAACTTAAGAATGAAAAATGAAAATAAATAAATCAGGTCACAATAAAATATTAGAAGCATCCATCGTACTGGAATTTAATAACATTCCATTTATTCCATTCCTTTTATTTAGCAAAATAATGAAAAAGAAGAGAAAACATCAAAAGTAACTTATCCTAGAAATTCAGTTAATCAGAACAAAAAAACCTCTTAGCTAACAAGGACATTGGACAAACTTCGGGGATTCAAATTTTGTCCAATGTTCATAATGCTGAAATTTATCGTAGCCACCCGGTCAAAAATAACTGCTGACTTTTTCATTTTTGAAATTCTACTCTTTAAAATTATAATGAAGAAAATTAAAATGAAACCTACTTGAAATATCGAACCAGTAAGACGTCAATAGAATCCATGTTTGAATATCGTTATTTAGTATCCATTTTCCGTAGTTTATAAAATTGGACGATTTTGTGAATTTCAGTGTTCAAGTTGGTCCAATGTTTTACATCGCGAATTTATAGCCATTCGTTTTAATGTTACGTAATTCTTTCTTTTTAATAGTGAATCCTGTAAAATTACGATTTTGTGATTTCACCAGAAAAACTTCAATATATCCATGTTTGAATATCGTTATTTAGCATCCATTTTCCGTAGTTTATAAATATTGGACAAACTTCACGGCGGAGTTGACGGAGATTCCTCCATGATGGAATGATCAATTGCTTCTCTGTGATAAGAAATAACGCGGGAAATTTGCTGATAACAGTGATAGTGGTTGTTTTACATCGCGAATTTATCTTCATTTTAATGTTATTCAATAAGTAGTGTCTTTCTTTTCCAACGCATATCGCGGTATTCTTCGATGAACTTCTCGTGAAAGTTTAGTTTTAATCATATTTTTGAGCCGAGGCGGATTTTCAGACTGTTTTGTAAACTCGAGTTCTCACGATTGACTAGAAAGTGTAACATCCATACTTTCCGCATAGTTTCCAGTTCGTGGGGGATTCTAGCGAGTTTTCGTGAGTGAATTAAGTGGTTTTATTTCAAACTTGTCTTAAACGAGCGATCTTCGCGCTTTCGTAACGATGAGCGAAGAAATGGTGAAGAAACTGGCCGACAAGCTAAATGTACATTCAACGAAAGCGATTCAGTAAGTTTAAAACCGTCATTCAGTAAGTGTGAACGAATTTGCATGAAAAATCGCCATTTTAGGCATGAAAGACGCGTTCTAACGAAAAACTAATCAAAACTAAGGTGTTTCGGCCATAAAAGTCCTTAAAATTGATGTGAAACATCCGTTTTTATCGCAGAAGGTCGCTCTAGTTGGTTTTACAGGCATAGATGCTGTACTGCTCCAGAAATTAGTCAAAAACGCGGTTTTCTGAGGTATTTCCAGACATATGCAAGTGGGGAGTCGTTTTCAAGTCATTTTGGACAGCAAAATCGATTAGAATGCCTATCAGATCCGTACAAATTTACCCAAAGCAAATAATCGCGGTTTTTGAACCTAAAAGTGACCCCCACGAACCTCACAAAATGGTAAACCTAAATAGTAGAATTGACAGGGTTTTGGAAACCATAATCATGCACCGTTACGAAGGAGCAGAAAAAAATGCGGTTTCCACGCTTGCCCCAGTTCAAGTAGGTGCATAAGGTAGCGGATTTGCCTGCCTCGCGTCTCAAGACCAGAAAAACATCCTACATCAATCCTTCTAGTAAAGTACAGATCAGTTGGACAAATAGAAGGTTGACAGTTGTGCTGGTTCAAGATTCCTGATCCATAGAAAGACCAAGTCCAACTCGTTCCAGGCATGCGCTTTTAGAACTACAGATAACCCACATTAACCTCCCTCTAACTTCTATAACCTTACTACTTCCAGCTCCCCCCTTGCTTATATTCATAATGAGCTATTTTGCATAAATGTCCTTAAAATTGATGTGAAACATCCGTTTTTATCGCAGAAGGTCGCTCTAGTTGGTTTTACAGGCATAGATGCTGTACCGCTTCAGAAACTAGTCAAAAACGCGGTTTTCTGAGGTATTTCCAGACGTATGCAGTGGGGAGTCGTTTTCAAGTCATTTTGGACAGCAAAATCGATTGGAATGCCTATCAGATTCGAACAAGTTTACCCAAAGTAAATAATCGCAGTTTTTGAACCTAAAAATGACCCCCACGAACCTCACAAAATGGTAAACCTAAATAGCAGAATTGACAGGGTTCTGGAAACCATAATCATGCACCGTTACGAAGGAGAAGAAAAAAATGCGGTTTCCACGCTTGCCCCAGTTCAAGTAGGTGCATAAGGTAGCGGATTTGCCTGCCTCGCGTCTCAAGACCAGAAAAACATCCTACATCAATCCTTCTAGTAAAGTACAGATCCTCCTTCCAGCTCCCCCCTTGCTTATATTCATAATGAGCTATTTTGCATAAAAGTCCTTAAAATTGATGTGAAACATCCGTTTTTATCTCGGAAGGTCGCTCTAATTGGTTTTACAGGCATAGATGCTGTAACGCTTTAGAAACTAGTAAAAAAACGCGGTTTCTGAGGTATTTCTAGCCATATGCAAGTGGGAGTCGTTTTCAAGTCATTTTGGACCGCAAAATCGACTAGAATGCCTATCAGATCCGTACAAATTTACCCAAAGCGAATAATCTCAGTTTTTGAACCTAAACCCCCACGAACCTCACAAAATGGTAAACCTAAATAGTAGAATTGACAGGGTTTTGGAGACCATAATCGTGCACCGTTACGAAGGAGCAGAAAAAAATGCGGTTTCCACGCTTGCCCCAGTTCAAGTAGGTGCATAAGGTAGCGGATTTGCCTGCCTCGCATCTCAATACCAGAAAAATATCCTACATCAATCCTTCTAGTAAAGTATAGATTAGTTGGCACAAATAGAAGGTTGACAGTTGTGCTGGTTCAAGATTCCTGATCCATAGAAAGACCATGTCCAACTCGTTCCAGGCATACTTTTAGAACTACAGATAACCACATTAACTCCTCTAACTTCTATAACCTTAACTTCCAGCTCCCCCCTTGCTTATATTCATAATGTGATATTTCCATAAAACTTAAAATGAAAAACCGTTTTTATCGCAGAAGGTCGCTCTAGTTGGTTTTATAGGCATAGATGCTGTAACGCTCAAGAAACTAGTTAAAAAACGCGGTTTTCTGAGGTATTTCCAGACATGTGCAAGTGGGGAGTCGTTTTCAAGTCATTTTGGACCGCATAATCGACTAGAATGCCTATCAGATCCGTACAAATTTACCCGAAGCAAATAATCGCAGTTTTTGAACCTAAAAGTGACCCCCACGAACCTCACAAAATAATAGAATTGACCTAAATAGTAGAATTGACAGGGTTTTGGAAACCATAATCATGCACCGTTACGAAGGAGCAGAAAAAAATGCGGTTTCCACGCTTGCCCCAGTTCAAGTAGGTGCATAATGTAGCGGATTTGCCTGCCTCGCGTCTCAAGACCAGAAAAACATCCTACATCAATCCTTCTAGTAAAGTACAGATCCAGGTTGACAGTTGTGCTGGTTCAAGAGATGACCAATCTCGTTCCAGGCATGCGCTTTTAGAACTATAGATAACCCACATTAACCTTCCTCAAACTTCTATAACCTTACTACTTCCAGCTCCCCCCCTTGCTTATATTCATAATGTGCTATTTTGCATAAAAGTCCTGAAAATTGATGTGAAACATCCGTTTTTATCGCAGAAGGTCACTCTAGTTGGTTTTATGGGCATAGATGCTGTACCGCTCAAGAAACTAGTCAATAACGCGGTTTTCTGAGGTATTTCCAGACGTATGCAAGTGGGGATGTCGTTTTCAAGTCATTTTGGACAGCAAAATCGATTAGAATCCCTATCAGATCCGTACAAATTTACCCAAAGCAGATAATCGCAGTTTTTTAACCTAAAAGTGACCCCCACGAACCTCACAATGACACAATCAATCGCCCATATTTCAAAAACGCTGCGAATTCTTTCACTGGGGTTTATTATTCAATGATTCATGATTTGAATTTCTACTAAGCTTTGGAGTGTGCGGGTTTCACAGGTGATAGGGCGATTATTGAATTTCAGGAGATATGCATAGAGCACGTAAATCTGTTCTCAACCAAAAAACCTATTTGGATTGTTCAGTTGATCATATTTGTGTGCCTCCTGAAATTCAATAATCGTTCTATCCTGTGAAACACGCAGACTCCAAAGCTTAGTAGAAATTCAAATCATGAACACAAGCCAATTGAATTATAAACCCCAGTGAAAGAATTTGCAGCGTTTTTCACAGGTGATAGATCAATTATTGAATTTCAGGAGGCACACAAATATGATCAACTGATCAATCCAAATAGGTATTTTGGTTAAGAACCGATTTACGTGCTATAATAATAATAAACCCCAGTAATAATATTGAATAACATTTACCTATATATTATTAGCGTTTCATGCATATCAGAATGCTTCAACCCGTGTATCGGCTATTAACTACAAGTATCCACATTCACTACAACTCGACGCTATCGGCCGGACATCACTAGGTTACGAAAAACAATAATAAACAAAAAACGCAAATGTTGGCACCATAAATCGGGCCATACATCGGGAATCATTTGACCTACGGACCTGGGGAGGGGCTCATTCGATTTCTCGTGGAGTGTTCTTCAAAAAAGAGTCCAAATTTAGGCAGCCTTGACTTTTTTGAGGTTTTTAGGGATTTTACAAAAGTTTGATAACCCTTAAAGGGCACTTTAAATTGAGTGAGAGAGCTAGCTCAAGAATTGGGGCGTCGTCGGAACAACATGGATTTTTCCTGAAAATTTCAGCTTATTTGCTTCATCCGTTTGGGAGAAATCGTGCGTACGGCGGACGGATGGAACAATTTTTATTGCAGATTCGGATTCTACACCCTTCGAAACGTAAAAAATGAAATTTTCAGGGGGGTTACCATTTTTTTCAAGAGCCATTACATTTGTTTATTATTGAATAATAAACCAAAAGGAGTATGTTATGAGTTTAGTAATTTTAATATTAATTAAAATTATGTAAAGCTATACTACTTAATACTAGAACTAAATCTAATTAAATCTATATATTTAAGTACTTACTTATATCTATAAGGCACTGCCTCTTGCAGATATATATCGTGGGGTTCCGAGTAAAAGTGACCAAGTAACATTTGCAAAATTTTACAGGGGAGCGATCTGAAGTTTCACCTATTTTCTTCTTACGAACACTGGTTGTGTGATGTCTCATCCGACTATGTTTCGATTTTTCTTTATCCTGTAGGTAGTTAGCTAGTGCCCGCCTATGATATCGTGCTTCAAAATTCACTTCAGATTAAATAAGAGCTGTTTTCCGGAAAACTCTATTTGATCATTTTTACCTGCCTGGAGTTTCAAGCTTTACTCATTTGGTCAATTCAATTCTTCGAAAATCTGTCGCATAGTTACATGAAATTGAGGGATTGAATAGTTTTTTCGTTAATTTATCGTGTTGCCAAGCATCTAATAACAATGATAGACCTATTTCTGTTAGAAAAGGTTATCCATTACCTATCACTGTAATTGGTCATTTTCACCTGCCCACTATGCAATCTTACAAATCTTACACAGTAAAAGTGATCAAATGGCAATTGATAACATTTACATGCACCAGCGAGAGTACATTTATAATCCATCTCGTGTTTTGTGGTTGAGTTCAAATGCCATTTGGTCACATAAAACTCTTTGGGTCAGGCAGGTAAAATTTATTTTCAAGTATTTCTTGCACATCAGTTTGAAGATAACGTTCTTAGCAACAACACACAGTAGACAACGTTCCTTAGTACCGGAATGACAAAAAAGCTCATTTTGAAAAAATGTTACTTGGTCACTTTTACCTGGAACCCAGGTTCATTATCAAAACAATAAACTAAAATCAGTGTAAGTAATTATGTGTAATGGAATTAAATTATAATTTTATGTTTCATCTTTTTCTTTTCGAAGGAAGGCGTCCGAATACTACCGCCTGTGCACCGCCAAATCGACCGTCGGGTTGTCGAGGGTCTCAGACTGCGCCAAAATTTGCGTCGTCCTCCACATAGCTAGCGAGGAATTGTCAGCTCCTGTGGACAAGGTAACGTTCACTCTCAAGTTCGGTGTTTATAAATGAAATGCGGTATTTTGGCGACAAAAAAAACTGAGCAGTTAATCGAAAAATATAATTTTAATCACATTTTCGAGTATATGGGGCTGGAATATTCCTTGCACAGAAATTTTTGTTGGTCTTCATTGTTTCTGCTTAAAATTCCCTTTAAAAAAACTTGAAAATATGTCATCGATTTTATAGGATCAGGCGATCAAGTTGTCCTGCCTCACGAAGCCAGCCTACCTCAAGTTGGTTAACACGTTCAAATCTCTTCTGAATGGAGGAAACCAGGTGACAGTAACTTCTCTGTGCTCGGACTTGGGGATCACAGAATTAAGTCAAACGGCGTCAGACCTTCTCAACAAGTAAGGAGTTTTTTGGGTTTTGACAGAACTTTTCTTTTACATGAAGTGTATTCGGAAAATACCCGGAATGTTTACAATTTAAACTGTTTGGTTGGCATCCCTTATTCAAGATGGCCCCAACGGTGGTGGTTGGATTTTGCCTTGACCTTCCCGGTCAGTTCTACCGTGAAAACCATCCGTGGAGGCAGCGGTGTGGGTTTTTTAACTCTCACTCCCTACTCCAGTAACATTCTGACTGTGGCAAGTGAAACTTGATCGCACTTGTTGACAATTAGTGTAGTTGTTGGAAATTCGTTGACAACATTTTGGTTCAACCAGTTTTAATTGATTTGTTGGCCTGTT